>PVKA01020336.1:0-24516 GCA_004027165.1 Ctenomys sociabilis | reverse complement strand
GAAGAACTAACTGCACAGAATTCTCCTCCTCCCTGTCTCTCTTTGCTCTTGCTGTCTTCCACTGCCATGAACTGTTGCCCTCTGCCATGTGCCACTCTGGCTACAGCCAGCCCAGTATGTACTGAATCCTCTACAAATTGGGATCTAAACAAATCTTTCCCTCTAAAAAATAACAAGCCTGTAATTCACAGGTAATAGCACAGAGATTAAAACAGTCACTCCTGTAATCCAGTACTCTAGAAGGCTGAGGCAAGAGTATCTCAAGTTCAAATCCAGCCTGGGAAGTAGTGACAGTGAGTTCCTGTTTCAAAAGTTAAAAAACAAAACTTTTCTTAATGGGCTCCAGATGTAGCTCAGTGCAAAGGCCCTGGATTCAATCCTCATGACCAAAATTAATTAATAAATTGCATACCTATAGAATAAAGGACTGGGCCGGCGAGATAGCTCAGTGGTCTAAGGTGCCTGTTTAGGCAAGGTTAGGCAGGCACAGGGAACCGCATGCCATGCCAGCCTGGTTCTTAGGGTGGGCTGAGTTGGAAAAAAAAAGAATAAAGGAAAATTTTTTTAAAAAGAACCAAATATTTTAAGGGCATTATAAACACTAAATGTGTTATTGTGGCAAAAAGCAGTACAACGTGCTTCAGGAATGAAGCCCTGAGAGGGTGCTGATTGTACTGGTAATACTGTGCTCCTCACTGGGGGAGGGGGAGACACAGTTTAGTTTAGTATTGTTTAAACTTTTCTATATACTTAAAATATTTCATCTTTTTAAGGTAATAGAATCGTCTACCCAGCAATTTCACACTAACAAATTCCCAGTGTGTGCAAGGAAGCAGGCGTGAGAACCATCGCTGTGCTGTCTGCACCCAAGAACTGCTGCGCACGACCTGAAGTCTCGCTGTAGGGAATGGGTAGCGAGCTGTGTTCTGTCCGTACAGCTCAAACCATTACGATTTCAGTGAATAACTAGAGCTGTACATATTTAAATGAATACATTTTAAAACATAATTTGAGGGCTGGCCAAATAGCTCAGTGGATTAAAGCACCTGCTCAGGCAGATGCAGGGACCAGAAGTGTGATCCCTGGGCCAGCCATACTGGACCTGCTCCAGGGGCTGAGATGACAACCGACGCTGGGCATTGTAGGGTGTGCCTGTAATCTCAGCACTGGGAGACTATAAACAGGAAGGTCACTACTAGTCCAGTCTTCGAAGTGAGGCCTTCTACAGCCTGTCCTAAATACAATAATAATAATAAAATGATAATAATAATTTGATAGAGAAAAGATTACTGGAGATATTTATAATTTGATACCACTTATATACACATAAAATTATATTCTTAAACCACACATGGTGGTGCATGTCTGTAGTCCCAGCACTCAGGAGGCTGAAGCCAGAGGATCATTGTGATTTCCAGACTAACCAGGGCTAAAAGGGAGTTCAAGGCCAGCCTGAATCTCATAGGGAGACCCTATCTCAAAAAGACCAAAAAAAAAAAAAAAAAAATCAATAAAATAAAATTATTCATCATGTTTACATGCACTTGTAAAAAGATATTGAAATATAGTTTAAAAACAAGTCTTACTTCACCTTGGCTAAGAAATGCTACCCACATACTTGGTGAAGCTGCTCTGCTTCAGTGAAGATAGTTTTCAGATGAGATGAACACCTGCATCAGTAGAGTCCAGCAGATTTGCCTACCATTGTCATGGGGCCCTCATGTGGTCAGGCGAGACAGTGCCCATTACTGTGGCAGACGCCCCTGGGCCCAGCAAGCTTTGCCCTGTCTGCATCCTGCCAGGGATTTCAGACTCGTCAGGTCACCAGTTCCTTCAGACAAACCCAGCTCTCTCGCCACCCGATGCATGTACGTGTCAGTTTTCAGGTGTCAGGTCGACATGCCAGCTCCCTCCTGTGGGCTGTTTCTCTGGAGAAGCCTAACACACAAGGTACAAAACCCAAATTCAATGTGGCAGTTACTTCTGGGAAGGAAGAGGGATTGGGCTGGAAGTGACACACAGGAAGCTATGCCCAGTGTGGTGGCCCACTGACTTGGGAGGCTGACAAAGGAGGATTGCAGATTCCAGGAGCCCGGGACAATGGAGACAGACCTTGTCTCAAAATACACAGGACTAGGGGTTGCTCAGGGGTAAAGTGTACCTGGCATCCATGCCCATTTGGGGGACAGAGAAAAAGGAAGCTTGAATGTCTATATTTTGCTTAAAATCTGAAGCATGCAACTACTGGGGGTACAGCTCACTGGCATACTGCCTACCCGGCAAGGACAAGGTCCTGAGTTCAATTCCAGTGAAAAAAAAAAAAAAAAAAAAAAACCCAAAAAACAAAAAAAAAAAATACAATAAAGAGCTGTACTTTGTGAAGATAGCTGTGGCCATTAAAATGTGTGAAATATGCAAAGAAAAAAGCACACATTGTGTGGATGTTATGTCTTTGATGCGTCCATGTGCTTAACCTCTTTTGAAACTTCAGATTCTCTGTCAGAGGTGGACTGAAGCATGTGCTTAGACTGGCTCATTATTCAGAGTGTCAAATAAATAAGGATGATAAGGGTAAGAAGATATTTGAATGTCAGAATTAGGGCAGTTTAAGAATAGATAATCTCTTGGTGACTTCCTGTTCAGAAACCCAGGTCATGACTGTTGTCTCAACCACAGTCGATGGTGCTCTGATCACCATCCAGTACGCACTGTGCCTTCTAAAAAGGTGGCTCGCAATGTTTGTCTTCATAGGAAGTGCCCGAAAGCTGGAGCTAAGGATCAGACTATTCTGTAGGAATGTCCTGCTTGATCACTGGGTGCACCAAAGTGACTCTGCTTTCTGGCTGACACGAATATTAAAACCATGGCCGATGGTGAATCAGGCGCGGTTGCTGTATATCATTTTTGGCCCAACGTCACCTCAGGATGGTGAGCATCTGTTCTTCCTTGTATTGTGTTCCTGGTTGGTTTCATCATTGCTAATGACTAGCCTGCGTTTCAGGGTTTTATAGCGATAAGCTACATTCTCTTGTAGCTTAAGCTTTAAGGCAGAAATTGCTCTACAGTAAGTCATTGCTAAATATATTTGTCATCCTGTTTTGCCTGAAATAGCTGCCTTTAAGTTTTAAACAGTACTTTTTTTTTGAGATAGGATTTCTCTGTGTAGCTCAGACTGACCTTAAACTCGTTGCTGTTTTCCCGCCTCAGCTTCCCAAGTGCTTGGATGGCACACATGCGGCACCACGCCTGGCTCAGTCATAAACATTCTCTTATCTCAAGCTTGTATTTGCTCCTGGAGCGACTAAGAAAGCTAAGAGGCAACACAGCGCTCAGAGCAGATGTTTTACTTAATCTAATTTTTTCCCACAGCTTTGTATTAGTATATATGGTTTATACAGACCAGTGTGTTCAGTCTTGCAAATTTAGCCGGGTTTGGTAATTCCAGTGTTCTCAGAGTCTGAGGCAAGTTTGAGCCCAGGCTGGGCAGCCTGGCCCCTTGGTGTAGCATTGTTGTAAAAGGAAACATAAAGTACAGTGGGGATGTAGCTTGGGATGAAGGCCCTAGCCTCAATTCTCAAGACTGAAACAGAAAATCTGAATGAAAATCTTACTGTTAGCCGGGCGTGGTGGTGCATGCCTGTAATCCCAGCACTCAGGAGGCTGAGGCAGGAGGATTGTTGTGAGTTCGAGACCAGCTTAAGCTACAAAGTGAGCTTAAGGCCATCCTAAACTGCATAGTGAGACCCTGTCCCAAAAAGACAAAAAAAAGAAAATCTTACTGTTTAAGTGTACGGAACAGGAGTTCCTTGTTTGCTTGACTGTTTTTATAGCATGGGGTTCAAACACAGGGCCTTCGCACTCGGCTGCATTCCCCACCCCATTTTTATATTTGATTGTGAGACGGGTTCTTGCTAAGCTGCTAAATTACCCAAACTGGGTCCAAACTTACAGTCCTCCTATCTCAGCCTCCCAGAATGTTAGGATTACAAGCTTTTGCCAGCACACCCAGTTGGGGCGGAACCGATTCAAAAAGTGTCTGAGTAGCAGCAGAGAGCCAATCTGGGATTAAAATTTTGTTGTATGGCTGGAGACAGGGTCACCTGCCTGTAGTCCCACTCATTGGGAGGCAGAAGCATGAAGATTGATCAGAGCCCAGCCCCAGCAACAACAACGAAAATGGGCATGGCGTGGTGGTGCACTCAAGCACTCTGGGTGCTGAGGCAGGAGGATCAGTGCAAGTTCCAGCCCAGCCTGGGCTACAAAGTGAGCTCAAGCCCAGCCTGAGCTGCATAGCGAGACCCTGTCTCAGAGACAAAAGAAAAAATTAGCCATAAGCAAATAATCCAAAATTGACTGACTTGCTCTGTTTTAATATAAATGTTTGAAAGCTTCTCAGATATAGCCTATTCTTTTTTAGGGGGAGGATTTCAGTAGGTCTCATTCTGCTTTAGTAAGATCATAACAACTGCTCATTCCAATTTCTGTTATGAAGTACAATTTTTTTTTTTTTTTTTTTTTGTACCAGGGATCAAACTCAGGACCTTGTGCTTGCCAGGCAGGCACTTAAGCCACTAAGCTATCTCCCCCATTTGTAAGACCATTTTTGAACCAAAAATACCATTCTGTGTAGTGAGACTACCTTTTTTCTACTTTAGCTACCAGTTTTGTGTTCCATCAGAGCAGTAAGAAACATTTAAATTTATTCATTCATTCATTCATTCATTCATTTATATTTATTTTTTGTCTTGATCCTCCTCGAAACATTTAAATTTAAACCAGGTGTGGGAAGCTAAGACAGGAGGATTACCTTAAGTTCAAAGCCAGCCTGCACTACATAGTGAGACCTGTATCAATAAATAAATAAATAATTTATAGTGTTATTAGTGCTGACTTTATAAGTAATTGATTTCTATTCTAAAATCTACTTTCTCTTACTTCTTACAGGAGACTGAATAACAATGTTTTTACAGGGATCAAACTAGGGCCTTGTACTTGCCAGGCAGGTGCTTAAGCAAACTGAGTTATCTCCCCAACCCCAACAATGTTTTTTGTTTTTGTGAGCTCCAGGAGTTGAACTCAGGACCTCATGCTGGCCAGGCAGGTGCCATGCCGCTGAGCTACAGCTACAGCCATCTGTATTGGAGGCTGAATCCAGGGCCACATGCTAGGCAAATGCTCCAGCATTGAGCTTTATCCCCAGACCCTTTTTTTTTGGCGGAACTGAGGATTGAACTCAGCACTTGCCAGAGAAGTGCTTATTCCACTGAACCATCTCCCCAGCCCTTTAAAATTTTGTTTTTTATTTTGCAACAGGATCTTGCTAAATTATCCAGGCTGACCTCAAGTTTAACAATCCTCTTGCCTCAGCCTCCCATGTAGTAAAAAGACCAATAAAAGTGATTAGGTATATTTATTCTACCAGTAGTACAATCACAGTCACATGCGAACCACAGTGGTTCATGCTGGTGGGAGTATGTTAAACAATCTCTAAAGTCTTTGTCACAAAGCAAACTATTCCATCACAGCCTTGTTTTTGTCTCAATTCAGGACTGGTGGCTTGGCAGAAAATGATAGAAGGGCCTGCAGATGAATCCAGTTTGAAAGGTTTGGCTGATGCTATTAAATTACTGTATGACACAGGTACCAGAGAGTGGACAGCAGACGATATTATCAGTCTTATAGATGAACTGTCAGGTAAAGTACAGATTCATTAATAGTAGTAAAGATTTACTATTGGGCTATGGTCATGAAACTGTAAGGTTTATTCTACAGGTAACAAGTGAAGTGCTTGTTAGGAATCCAAACTGCTTTGATTGAAATACTTAGGATTTAGCACTAGATTGGAGGAGAACACATGTGCAACTTTATTTCACAAATATATGTTTATCATTACTATTCAAAACTTTATAGGTTTTTTGTTTTGGATTTTTTTTTTGAGGGGGAGGGACTGAGGATCAAATTCAGTGCCAAGAAGACACTTAGCCCACTGAGCTATCTCCCTAGATTTCTCTCTCTCTCTCTTTCTGTCTCTCTCTCTCTGTCTCTCTGGCAGAACCAGGGATTGAACTCAGGCCCTTGCCACTTGCCAGGCAAGTGCTTATTCTACTGACCCATCTCCCTGGCCTCTCTCTCTTTTTTTGAGAAGGGTTTTCATTTATAGTTCAGGATGCCCTTGAGCTCACTTTGTAGCCCAGGCTGGCCTCAAACTCACAGCGATCCTCCTGCTTCAGCCTCCCGAGTGCTAGGCTGACAGGCATGGGGCATCACACCCAGCTCAAAGCTTTATAGTTTAATTGGCCCCCTTATTCCTGTTTCACAGTCTTGGGCTAGGAAGAAAGCACCCTGCTGCTGGTTTGCAGCAGGTGAGCCAGCCTTCCTGTTGCTAGGCACTGCAGCTCTGTCCTTCCCCAGGATCAGACCCCTACCCTGACACACATGTGGGGGAAATCTGACTGTGTTGCTGCCCTGCCTGTGCAAGCCACTGCCACATGCCGACAGCCTGTCTCTGGGCAAGTGCTGTAATTGAACAACCAAAAGGCTTCTCCTAGTGCTGTGCTCACACTCTGTATTCTAGTAAAGCAGGATGGCGTAGGTGCTCACTGAGGCTGGGGTGTTTTTTCCATGAGTAACTGCTCTGCTCCTCTCTAAGTGGTTCCCCAGGAGTGGCTGCTGGAGAACAATGCACACCTCCTGATCCTCAGTGGGAACAACATCTGCTTCACGTTCATGGCCAGCAAGGCTGTCAACGGCCGGGCCCTGGAGCTGGCACGACTTGTCGTCTTCCTGGCACTGGTGAGTGAAGGCAGTGGTTGCCTGCCCTACCATGTTCTGTGGCATGTGGGGCTGGGGTGCAGCGCAGTGGCAGGTGATGGCCAATGAGCATGGTGCCCGCATCCTGGCCCCAGCTTCAGGAAAATAGACAGCAACGATCCTCCTACCAGAGAGCTGCCCTGCAGGGATGGAAATGTGCAAGGAACCTCTTACTGCAAGAAGTGCTGCTCCATGTCCCCTTCTCAAAGTATTCACATAAATGTGGGACCTGAGTGTGGTGGGAATTCAGTGGTAAAGGGTTTGTGCAGGCACTTACTCTTTATTCTCTTTGAAAAACATGTCCAGAGCTGAGTGTGGTGGTGCAAGCCTGTAATCCCAGCACTCAGGAGGGTCAGCGTGAGTTTCAGGCCAGCCTGGGCTACAGAATGAGCTCATGGCCAGCCTGCACTGCATAGTGAGACCCTGTCTCAAAGAGACAGACAGACAGACAGACAGACAGGCAGGCAGGCAGGCAGGCAGGCAGGCAGGCAGGCAGACAAAAGAAAGAAGAAAGAAAGAAAGAAAGAAAGAAAGAGAGAGAGAGAGAGAGAGAGAGAGAGAGAGAAAGAAAGAAAGAAAGAAAGAAAGAAAGAAAGAAAGAAAGAAAGAAAGAAAGAAAGAAAGAAAGAAAGAAAGAAAGAAAACAAAGAGAGACTGGGAGGAGGTCCCAGGCATAGTGTCAACAGATTCTCAGGGCAGGAGAGAAGTGAAGCCACAGGACTCCATTGGGGCTTTGTACCCACACCATTATCACTGTCATTATCATCACTGTCAGCAGTACTGGGACAGCTGTGGGCTCCTGGATGTGTGCCACTGAGCCGCCCCCAGGTGTGTGTGGGTCTGCATGCACCACTGAGCCCAGCTCCACAGATACCCACTGCATGCTCACAGGACTCAGGGAGCAGCAGAAGCTGCTCATATCCATAAATTCTCCTTGATAACGTTAACCCAGGCTTACCTAAGTCCCCCCCCAACTAAAGACAAACCACTTGTGTTACCTGGTTTTAAGGATCTTTTTTATTGGAGGGGGTGTCAGGAATCAAACTCAGGATCACCCGCTTGCTAGGCAGGTGCTGCACACTGAGCTAAGCCTGCGGCCCCAGGCGTACCATTGAAGCCATGGCCCAAGCCTGTAGTCCCAGCTCTTGGGAGGCTAAGGAAGGAGTGTCACTGGGAGCTCAAGGCTAGCCTGGGCTACATAGCAAGTTGAAGGCAGCCTGAACAACATAGTGAGCTGTATCAAAAAAAAAAAAAAAAAAGCACCATTTGGGAGCCAAGAACAGTTAGCTCCACGAGCATCTCCCATTACAGCCCCAGTGAGGGCATGTGTGTCATAAGTCACTGGCAATGCCACCTGCAGTTGCTGCGCTTTCTTCGGGTGAAGGTTCTTAGCAATGCCTCATGTGTCTGGATTAGGTGTGCGACAAAGAGCTGTACTGCATGGACTGGGCGGTGAGGATGATGCAGAGAGTCGGCCATGTCTTCAGCACTCCAGGGGAGAGGGAAAGC
Source organism: Ctenomys sociabilis (assembly GCA_004027165.1). NCBI lineage: Eukaryota > Metazoa > Chordata > Mammalia > Rodentia > Ctenomyidae > Ctenomys > Ctenomys sociabilis. Next base: position 16,197 of record PVKA01020336.1, on the reverse strand, counting down.
TTCCTGGAGAACGTGGCCAACACGTTCGCCTGCATCACGATGGACATGCTGCAGTCCGTGATGTCCGGTGAGTGAGAGTGCAGGCATCGCATGGGGTGGGAAAGGTGCATCCCAGGGAGGACTCCAGCAGTGCTAGTGCGGTGTGGTGCACGCTCGTAATCCCAGCACTTGGGTGGGAGGTAGGAGGCCCATGGGGGCTCGAGGCCAGCCTGGGGCCTACAGCAAGACCCTGTCTCAAAACAAAGCAGAAAAGAACGACAGGCCTGTGCAGAAACTTTTTTTTTTTTTTTTGTGGTCCTTTTGAGACAGGGTCTCTCTAAAAGATTCAGGCTGGCCTTGAGCTCATTTTGTACTCTAGGTTGGTCTCAAATTTACAGTGATCTTCCTGCATCAGCCTCGCTAGTGCTGGGATTAGAGGTTTGATCCATGAGGCCAGGCACAGCCTGTTTCACAGAGAACAATAAGCCTTAGAGAAATTGCCTCACTTGCTCAAGGCCACTAAATTAAAAGTAATAAAGCAGGGCCTTTGGGTTTGTATTGTTTGAGACAAGGTCTCCCTATGAAGGCCAGGCTGGCCTTGAACTCAAAGCCATCCTCCTGCTTCAGCCTCCTGAGTGCTGGGATGACTGACAGGCCTGGGCTGCCACACCAGCTTCCTCCGATTTCCAATTTAGTGTTGTCAAACATGTCCATGGCTTCAGTGGCTGGTGTCTGACCGGGTCATGGCCAGCACCGGGAAGTCTTGTGTTTATTAGGGCGGTGGAATGGCTCGTGCTCCTAGCTCATGTGTGGACCTCGGCCTGACCTTCTGTTCTGTGCATGGCTAGGCGGCCACCAAGAGGACCACAGAGGCTTCCTGACCCTATTCCACCTGGTGCAGGCCCAGGCCAGCTTCCACAAGGAGCTGCTGCGCACAGTCCTGGAGGTGGCCACTCCCTGAGCAGACACCGGACCCCGTCTGTCCTGCAATCTCCCGTGGGAGAGCCATGCGGGGAGGCGGAAGATCATGCGCTGTGAGAAACTGTCTGCAGAGCGCGGCTGGACTGAGGGGCACGTGGACCGAGAGGCAGGAAGCTGGAGGAGGGCCTTAGCAGCACCTTCAGCCGTGTGAGGCCTGCGCTTCCCCACCTGCCCTTTGTCCAGCTGTTGTCTGCTGGTGGGAAGAATGTTTTTCTCCAAGGTTTATCAACTGCAGATTTATGCAAAGGAAGAGTTCTGACTTTTATTTCGGTTTCATTCTCTTCTCTTTTGAGGAACTCATTCAGGACTGGGACCAGCACTGCCCTCGGGCTCTCGGCACCCTTTCTTCTGGCGCTCGCCCCGCCTTCTTTCCCCATGGCAGCCTTGAGAAGCCCATGAGATGTATTTGTGGAAGCACGAATACAGTTTTTGTTTTGGAGGGAAAGGAAAAATAAAAGTTAAAATGTTAATATGTTGACTATTTTAAAGATTTTATGACTATATATGGTGTTAGGGAGTTTCCTGGGAGCTAGGGAGGTGGCTCAGTGGAATAAGCACTTCCCTGGCAAGAGCAAGGCCCTGAGTTCAATCCCTGGTTCTGTCAAAAAAAAAAAAAAGAAAGAAAGAATGCAAAGTAAATTTGCCATGTTATGGCTTAATTTATTTTTGTTGCTGTTTGAGACAGGGTCTTGCTATGGAATCCAGACTGACCTTAAGCTTGCTATGTAGCCCAGGCTAGCCTTGAACTTACTGCGATCCTTCTGCCTCAGCCTCCTGTGTACTGGGAGTATAGGTCCACTGGCTTAATTAAAACTCTGTTGCCCTGAATTTCTTTTTCAGTGCTGAATATGGAACCCAGGTCCCTGTGCACACACAACAACGCTGTGCCCTGAGCTTCACCTCCCCCCCCCCTGATGTAAATTTTTTTTTTTTTTTTTTTTTTTTTTTTTTTGTGGAACCGGGGATTGAACTCAGGCCCTTGCGCTTGCCAGGAAAGCACTTATTCCACTGAGCCATCTCCCCAGCCCCCTGATGTAAATTTTGAATCTTACACCCTTGAATTGATAGAATTTGCAGCTATAAATTCTTTTAAATTCACATTCCTAGGGACTGGGGAGATAGCTCAGTGGACTAAGTACTTCCCTGGCAAGCCCAAGGGCCAGAGTTCAATCCCTGGTTCCACAAGAAAAAAAAAAAATCACATTCTACAATTGTGAGATTGTTATCTTTCCCTCTCAAAAATTTGGATAAAAAAACGCAAGTTTTTGTTCTGCGTGTTTGCAGCACTGGGGACTGAGCACAGGGCCAACACCCTGTCCCTGGCTGGCAACACCCCCCCCCTGAATTCTTTGGAGGCAGTGGACAAGTGCTGCATCTTGCTACCCCTGAGAAAGAAGCTGATGGATTCTTTTTTAATGTTCATAGACTTCTGTACAATTCACTGACCCGCTTTTGCTGCCTATGTCTGTCACAAGGACTAAATGGCGTGTTGGGGCTGACAGCACAGTTAGGGAGCAAGTGCAGGTCTCAAGGCCATCAGTGCTGTTGCTGGGATGTGGCTGCCACACCGCCACAGAGAAGGGTGTGTGCCATGGACAGATGGAACCCCAAGCTGCTTCCCAGTCTCCAGAGCAGGCGTAAGGCCTTATGCTGGCTGCATGCCCATCAGCCTGTGCCGCACCCCCTTTGCTTGTTTTTCCTTTAGAGTAGCAGGCACCAAATCCAGGGCCTTCCGCATGCCAGGCAAGCACACTAGCACCGGTGAGGTGCCAATCTCAGCGTATTTTTCTGCCAGAATTTTTTTTTTTCTTTTGGTAGAACTGGGGACTGAATTCAGATCCTTGTGCTTGCCAGGGAGGCACTTATTCTACTGAGCCATCTCCCTGGCCCCTGTCTCTTTTGAATTAGAAGCTAGATCTCCACTAGCAGCCTGGGCTTCCCGTACGTCCTTCCCTGATCTCTCAGTTTCCCAGCCTGCTGTGGGTGTGTGGTAGGCTGCTTTCTACTTTACTATTAGGCAAGCTCAATAATGTGTCATCATACTTCTCTTTATTATTACTGCTATAATACAGTGACCATTCTCACTATTTTATTTGTTTGAGATGGAGTCTTGCTTTTTGGGACAGGTGGATCTCACTTTATAGTTCAGTAGTTTTTATTTTGTTTTGTTTTGTTTTTTGGCTGGTCAGGCTGCCTTTTGGGCAGGTCTGGGGATCAAACTACAGTCCCATGAGCCTGACTGGGATTGCCAGAGCAGGTGCTTAAACAACTGAGCTAATCTGCAAGCCCTCCAAAAAAAGTTGAATAGGATTTTTTCCCACTCTATAGTTTAGGCTGGCCTCAGACTCACCACGTAGCCCAAACCGGCCATGGACTCATGGAGGTCCCCATGCCTCAACCTCCCAAGTGCTGGGATGACAGGTGTGCGCCATTGTGCCCAGCTGAGTACAGATATTTATGTCAAGAAATATAGTAGCTGGACATGGTGGCACACTCAGGAGGATCACTACAAGTTCAAAGGCAGCCTGAAGAACCCTGTCTCAAAAAAAACAAAATAGAAAATAAATATTGGAAAGAGTAGTAATAAGGTGCCACAAAAGCTTGCTGAGGGCCAGCGAGCTAGCTCAGGGGACTAAAATGCCTGCTTAGGCAAGCTCAGGCAAGTGCAGGGACTGAGGTTCAATCCTAGGCACCACATGCCACGCCAGCCCCGCTCCCAGGGCTGAGTTGGCCAGAGTCCTCGTGCAGTGACGCACGCCTGTAATCCCAGTGCTGGGAGGCTGAGAGCAGGAGAGTCCAAGCTGCACAGTGAGACCCTGTAACAACCAATTATATGCTTTTTAAAAAGGCCTTGCTGAGTTACTGGGTACTCTATGAGTAATGAGACTTGAGGGTCAGTTCTACCAGCAGGTTGCTGGGAAGCCTGGAGAAGTCAGGGACACATGGATTTCAGTTTATGGATACATCACTAAGACAAGAAAGATGGCTTGAAAGGCAGCCAAATGGGCAAAAAGTGCTGAAAGACAGAGTACTTTTTTCAAGAAAATACAACTCCAGAAAAATCTGTCAGATAACTAGACTTCAGAAAAGAAATTGTTGAGCCTTTGAAAGATCTTAATTTTTTTTTTTTTTTTTTTTTGGTCTTTTTGAGACAGGGTCTCGCTATGCAGTTCAGGCTGGCTTTAAGCTCACTTTGTAGCTCAGGCTGGTCTCGAACTCACAACAATCCTCCTGCCTCAGCCTCCCTAGTGCTGGGATTACAAGCATGCACCACCACGCCCGGCTAAAAGATCTTAAATTTTAAGAAGAATGCTGATAGACATTCTAAAATAATTTCTTGCTTTTTAATTTTGGTTTCATTTTATCATGGTGTGTGTGTATGTGCGTTCGTGTGTGCGTGCGTGTGCGTGTGTGTGTTATCAGGACCTCTCACTTGCCAGGCCTGGGCTTGGTTTCATTTCAGGCAGCCTCTTAGAAGTTTCTCAGGAAGCTGCATCACCAGCACTAGGCCTTGGGCCCAAGCACCTGCCTGAAAGGGAAATGCCCATGGGGACTCCACGGTGCTTGCTGCTGGTAGACTTTGGTACCTCATGTGTAATGTTTGCTTCGTTTTATTGATTTATTTAGTTTAGTATCAAAGACATGGCTCATTAGAATAAGCGCTTCCCTGGCAAGCGCAAGGGCCTGAGTTCAATCCCCGGTTCCACTAAATAAATAAATAAATACATAAATAAATAAGTTGAAAAAAAAGATAGGTATACAGCTACATTCTCTTAATTCATTGAACAGAGACTTCTGCTCTAATAGTATTTGTACATAGAGCATCATGTGTACACCTTGTGCAACAAAAAGCCACTACAAAAACAATGTGCAATGTATTAATTGTTGAATTTGTCCTACTAATTTGATTTGAAACTGTCTCTTTGCTTTGTTCTTCAATAAAATAAAATAAATGTAAAATAAATAAATAACGTTTATTTAGTTTAATATATTTAAAATGGAAACACTTTCAGTTTATTCAAAGTTTGTCTTGGATAAAGTTTCTTGTGGGGGAAATTGTTTTTAAGGACAGGAACAGATGCTACACTTGATCTTAGCCAAAAGGCTGAGAAGTGATGGAAATTATTTTGAAACTATTAATTACAGATCTACTGTGATAGAAAAAATACATTTTCTTTTTCTTTTTTCTTTTATTTTTGCTTTGTTGTATTGTGTTTTGTTTTGTTTTGTTGAGACAGGGTTATTAACAAAGGTCAGGCTGGCCTTGAACCGAGGCTGGCCTCAAACCCACAGGATCCTCCTGCCTCAACCCGCCAAGAGCAGGGACTACAGGCATGCGCCACCTCACACACCTAAGTCGTCTGGTTTTCATCTGGTGCTGAGGATGAAGCCCAGGGCCTCACAGATGGAAGGCCCAGACTCTTGCTGAGCAACACCTCTGGCCTGACCCACTGCCTTAGCATAACATAATGTGCTGGTCAGCTATGTATTTACCTATCCGTGTACTTACACTAAATGGTAGAGCATATAAAAGTTAAGTAGTTGCCTTTACTAGCAACTCCTCATCAAATTGAACAGTGATGATTAACAGTTCAATGCTGTTCTATTGAATTCAGAGACTGAACCGTCAAGCAATTAATATTCCTTTTGCTGCTAAGCTAGAAATGCTACAATTATAGAGTGACACCAGTTCCAAAATCCAAAATATATAGATATTGCGAATTGCCTGAAATTTCCCATGGCTGTGAGTGCTCAAGGCTCTGTCTTGTGACATACTGGGGGCCCACTGAAGACACCTGAGCATGCCCGTGTCCTGACTCTTGCTTCTTGCACTGTCCAATAGTTACCTGTCCTTGTGGCACATCTCCATGCAGCACTGTATGGTCCTTAAGCAACTGAGTGTCAGAGGGGGCTGGATGTGGGTCTGCATGCTGTATCCTTAGGGGGCTGAGGTGGGAGGCTGCAAGTCTGAGTCCAGCCTGGGCAATTTAGCAAAACTTATCTCAATAAAAATAAATAAATTAATTAAAGAGGGCTGGGAAAGTAGCTTAGTGCAAAGGCTCTGGGTTCAATCCCCAGTTATTCCCCCCCTCCTCCAAAAAAAAAGCACATTGGAGAGAATGAGCAGAAAGAAGACTGGGGATAAACTAGTAAGAGTTTGATCTGTGGAATTTGTTTTCTCCCCTTGAGACAGGGCCTTACTCCGTAGCCCAGGCTGACCTCAGATTCGCAGCGATCCTCCTGCCTCAGCCTCCTGAATGCTGGGAGTGCAGGTGTGCACCATGATGCCAAGCACTGTTATCATTAAAGGGTTCAGCGTCTGACTCTATTGCCCAAGCTGGACCGGAGCTCCTGGGCTCAAGTGGTCCTCCTGCCTCAGCCTCCTAAGCAGCTGGGATGACAGACAGAAAACACTACACTCAGGATTTTAATATGCAAGATTTCCATTTTAATCGTAACATGCACTGCTTCAGTTTTATTTGTTTTTAAAACATAATTGAACACAATATTATTACAAAAGTTAGCCTTTCTCCTTGTCTATATTTAAGCTAGAAAAGAAAAACAATTCACAATGCACTTTCTTAAAGGGACAGACAACACAACATCCTAAATATATAGTTACCCGAAATATAGTTTCTTCAGCTTTAATTGGACGGGGAAATACTTTGGGGTCCCCTACACCCCCGAAAAAGAACGTTTGCTAACAAGAGCAAAAATATCCCACTCACTTAGGGGTGAGAGACGGTTTATCAAATCAGCTTGGCCATCTTGCTAGCTGCTGTCGCTCCTGCGCGGCGCGCCGGCCTGGGGCCCGCGCTGCCCCGGCGTCCGGGAGCCTCCGTCGCTGTCGCCCGGGGCGCCCTCCGCCACCCTGCGGGAAAGCGCGTCAGTGCGGGCGTCGGGGGCCCCCCGCCCCGCCCGAGGGGCCAGGTCGCCCTCACCTGCCCCGGGAGCGGCCGCCCGGGCCCGCAGAGCGCGCCACGCATGCTTCCGCGAAGACCCGCGCCCTAGAGCAGGTAGATGATGTAGGAGAGGACGACCAGGCCTATGATGGCGAAGAACATCAGGATGAAGACGTCCAGCATCGTGCTCGCAGGCCCTGCGGTCCCCGCCCGCGTGGCTCCGCCGCTCGGGGACGCCGAGGATGCGCCGGCCGCGCGCGCGCCCCGGCGCGGCTGCAGCAGCCAATCGCGGGGCGCGAGCGGTGACCGGGGCGCCGCCTCGGACCAGGCGGGATCCGGGCGCCAGGCCGCCCGGGGCGAGAGAGCCGGGTCTGCACCCGTGCCCGGCCGCTGCCAGGGGACGTGGGCAGGGAAGGCCTCTGCAGATGCCCCAGCAGAACGCATTCTCCCGCCTGCCTTTCTTCTTTCCTTTTCATCTCTATCTCCAGCAAACTGCATCAGAAACACAATGGCTGGTGGCTGGGCGGGCCATCGGCAAGATCCATCCGATGGGAAGGAAGGGCGTGGGGAGCGGGCGCGGGCAGCAGTCTCAAAGGGGCTGCGGGTGGCATCGCTGGGGACCGAGCCAGCGTTTCCAGGGCGCTGCACTGTGTCTGCGCGGGGGGAGGGGGCTCCCCTAATGCTTTGCAGCTTAGTAGTGCCCCGCTTGAGTGCAAAGCCAGGAAATTTCTTCTGAGGGAAAAGTAATTGATTGATGTCTCATTCTTGTTTGTTTTATTCCCAGTTGATACAGGACCTCACTATGCAGCTCACACTCATAATGAGCCTCCTGCATCAGCCTCCCCAACGCTGGGATTACAGGCATGCTCCACCATGCCATGCCTCAGTGGCCCCACGGCCAACACCGCAAGCAGTACCTGGGATCAAACTCAGTCCTTGTGCTTGCCAGGCAGGCGCATAGTCTGCCGAGCTATCTCCCCGGTCTGTTGTCTCATTCTTAAGGCTCAGTTGTCTTTCCTAGCTGTGTGCCTTTCATAAGTTTCAAATATTCCCTATTATATCTCCCTGGCACATCTCTGAGGCCTGGTCTCCTTGGCCTTACTCCAAGCAGCTGTTTTTTGTTTTTGAGACAGGATCTCACAATGTAGTTTAGGCTGGCCTTGAACGCCAGGAGATCCTCCTTCCTCAGCTCCCTCAGTGCTGGGACTATAGGTGTGCACCACCACACCAGGCCTCTAAAGAGCTGTTCGGAAGGGATACGACATTAGAAAGCCACACACATGTACAGTGCTGGGCCTCAGGAGCCCAGGTCAATTCCCAAAGCAGGTCAGGAACTCCTGCCACTGGCCCAGGTGTCCCAGGAGGCAGACAGGCTCTAGGAAGGCAGTGGAGCGGACACTGGCACCAGTGTCCTCCAAGGCCCTCTGCCCCACCCATTCCTCTGACGTTGTGGGAGGCCTCAGGAGGCAGGCAGCTAGCTCCTGGGGGACCTTGGGGGTGGGCAAGGCCTGCCCACTGTCTTCCCCTCCTGGGGCATGGCAGGCAGCTAGCTCCTGGGGGATCTTGGGGGCAGGCAAGCCCTGCCCACTGAGCTTCCCCCTCTGCCCCAGCTCTGGGGACTTTGGTCTTGGGACTCAGGGAAGCCCTTCCTCTCTGACCACTTTGGCCAGCAGAGACCAGAGAAGGCTGGAGAGGAAATGCCCTCCCCATGGTGGCAGGGCTTGGGGCTGGCGTCCCTGCCCCACCACCATCCGTCAGAGGCTGCACTCTCAGCTCCTGGCACCTGGAGCTGTACTCAGCATAGCGGACTCCAAGGAGGGTGTGTGTGTGTGTGTGTGTGTGTGTGTGTGTGTGTGCCTGGCACCTGGAGCTGTACTCAGCATAGCTGACTCCAAGGAGGGTGTGTGTGTGTGTGTGTGTGTGTGTGTGTGTGTGTGTACTAGGCTTCAGCTGATCATGATTAAGGGCCAGGGAGATAGCTCAGTGGCATAAGCGCCTGCCTGGCAAATGGAAAGTCCCAGGTTTGATCCCTGGCACCACAAAGAAATAAAATTACTAGAGGGTAACACTATGGCAGAAGGCCCAGCTGTCACACTCTGCAGCTTTTACCAAGCTATCCAGATGACTATCGAAGCAGCTTCTTCATTCTTGGGGCCACTAGAAAGATGGAAGGATAATGTTGTGTACCACAGTGGAACATGCCTGCAATCCCAGCACACAGGAGGCTGAGGCAGGAGAATCAGTGAGTTCAGGGCCAGTCTGAATTGCATTGTGAGACCCCGACTCAAAAAAAAAAAAAAGCCAAACCAAATACAAACAGGTCGCACTACTGAGGCTGCCTTGGGTATGGAGATCAAGGACAGAGAGAGACACCCTGCTTTGCTCCACCACAGGCTGTCTGCCCCTGCTCACTCCCTAAACACACACTGAGCTCTGGCCTTCCCCACAGATGAACCCAACCTTGTCACTGCTGAGGGCACCATCCAATGGGCAGCCAGCTCCAGCTCAGGAAGCTGACAGAAAGGGGCTGTCCCCTTTGTTCCTAAGGATGCAGCAGCTGCCAGAACAGGGACAGGGACCACAGTCCCCCTTGCCTCTACACTGGCTTTTCTCTCTGTGGGGCTCCTGGGGGTGACAGGCCCATATCCACAGATCTACAGAACGCATCCCACGGCACCCAGAGCCACGGAGAAAGCCAAGTGTGCAGTAAAAATTATACTTTTATTTGAGTCACCAGGAGAAAGATTCACTTGTGGTTCAAGTCAAATGTTCAAAATCATAACAGGCCCAAAAGATTTGATTCAGAGCACAAGCCCACAAGGGAGGGGACCAAACAGACCAAAAAAAGACAACAACCCCATATAAAAAGACGAGCAGGTGCTTCACACAGACGATGAAATGTTTGGACAGGGGCAAATCTCACAGGGTCACTTGTTTCTCTTTAAATACAGGCTTGTTGGGTGGGACTGTTCTGTTTTCTCCAGCTATTAGAAAAAAAAAGGCCCCAAAGTGCATTATGTGAAAGAGAAAAGGCAGAAATGAAGCACTAAAGGAGTTTTTCCTGGAGGGATGTGAGGGGAAAAACCAGGAAACGGTATTGGGAGAGCCCACGGGTGTCACCGTGGAGGATTGGTCCCGAAAGTCATGGTCACATTTCAGCTCCCAGCCTCTTGGGTCTCCGGATGAGGGTGTCTAAAGCACCCCTGCCCAAGAAGCCCAGGGCGAGATCCTGTGCCTAGGGTGGTGGTCCCTGGCCCCTCAGCACCAGCGAGAGCCCCATTTGTAGGCACGCATGTCCCCTTCTTAGGGCAAGATGCAAAAGGAGCAGCTGCTTGTGTTGCTTAGGAGGAATTTTGAGGTCACCAGCACTCTGGTCCCTCGAGAGGGAGCCCCGTCCCCTAGGCCATGTCCCTGGCCTCTGGTCCCCAGATCCACATTGTGCTTTGAAATAAAGAGGAAATGGAATTGACCGGCGCTTCCCCTGTCTCCAATGTGACCAAGAGGACAAACAGCAGCCCTACTATAGAGCCCCAGGGCAACATCAGCTGCCCACCTGCAGGTCAGGTGTGCATGGGGCGGGACATCTGCTGTGGCTCAGCATGGGTAGCTGTGCTGGGTCCCCAACGCAGGGTGCCAGCTGGGGCCAGACTCCAGGCGAAGCTAGGAGGAGCCTAGGAGAGCAACAAGACTCGAGATGAATGAAGCCAGGCAAGTTTGTCCGGGCCCAGCTGCAGTAAGAACCTAGGCATAGCACCATCTTCTGCCTCTCCCTGAAATCTGCTTCAGGTCAGGAGCCCGTGGCCCTACCTTGCTACATGGGAGGTTGGGGGTTGGTCCAAGGAGCCATCAGCATGGGTAGGGTCCCTCAGGGCCCAGGAAGAGAACACACTGCTGGCCAGGATGGCCTCCTCCCTGCCCAGTGCCAGAGCACCACCCAACCTGCCCCTGCGGGTCCTTGCTGTCATAGCCCCACACACCACCTTGGAGACGCCAAGGTCCCTGCGGCTCCTGCCAGCTCCAGGCCTTCATGGCACTGAGCAGGGGAAGGGAGACCAGGGAGTCCCCAGAGGATTGGGGACTAGGGCAGTGAGGCAGGGAAAGGGTCTCCTCCCCTTCCTGTAGCTGCCCCTGAAAACCCAACCCAGAGTTCTCTACAAGCAGCAAGCAAATGCTCAAGGGCAACGGCGGGCACAAACACACTCTCGAGCGGGCACTCTACTCTCTGGTGGCCCTGGAGGTGGCAGAGGGGAGGAAGGGTGCCCCCTAGGTTGAAAAAGGATGGACCACCTGCTTCAGGGCCCCCACCAGGGGGTGAATGGTGCAGCCTGGGGCTGGAGGACAGGCAGGAGGCCGGGCAGGAAAGGCAGCCTCAGGTGTAGTCCCAGCCCTGTTCTCGTCTGGAGAGGGAATCTGCTGGGGGGACTGGCAGAGAGGACGCCCGCAGGATGGCAGGGCCAGCCAGAGCAGCTGGAGGAGATGGGGCAGACAAGCTGTTGCAGATCTTAGAAGACAGAGACAGGGAAGGCGGTGGGCGAGGTGGCGGGCGGAGGCCATGCGGGCTCAGATGGCCTCCACGTAGTTGGCGGGCAGCATGCCCGTGTCGCCCGTGCGCTCCACGGTGCCATACATCCAGCCGTCGTCGATCTGCTGCACGTTGACGATGGTGTCCCCATCCTGGAAGGAGACCTCGTCCTCATCTGCGGCGCTGTAGTCGTACACCGCGCGGTACCGCTTCTGGGGAGACAGGGTGCTCATGTGGGGCCACGTGGGTGGCCGGCACCTGACTGAGGGCTTCCCACAGCTGTTTCTTTTTTTTTTTTTTTTTTTTTTTGTCTTTTTGAGACAGGGTCTCACTATCCAGTTCAGGCTGGCCTTAAGCTCACTTTGTAGCTCAGGCTGGTCTCGAACTCACAACAATCCTCCTGCCTCAGCCTCCCAAGTGCTGGGATTACAGGCATGCGCCACCACGCCCGGCCCACAGCTGTTTCTGATTCTCACAGACTCCAGGGTGGAGTCTGGGATCAGGCTGTGCTCGGCTGGGAACTCACTAATCTGAGCCTTGACTTCTGGGCCCTTTCACAAAGCACCTGGCATCCACTAAGGGTCAGATGGGGACAGAAAGGCTGGGACAAGGGCCAGGAGATAGCTCTCAGTGCCATAAGTGCCTGCCTGGCAAGCACAAGGTCCTGAGTTTAATCCCTGATAGACAGACAGGTAGACAGACAGAGACAGACAGATCTGTCAGAGACAGACAGACAGACAGACAGACAGGAGGAGAGCTAGGACAGTCACCGCCCTCCACCTGCCTCTGCACAGACCCAATAAGGGCAGATAAAGGCCAGACAGTATTTAAATCTGATACTAGAATTATTATTTTTTTTCTTTCTGTTTCATTCACTCAGATAAGACTTCACCGTATAGCTGAGACTGGCCTTTAACTCTAGAGATCCTCCTGCCTCAGCCTCCCCCATTTGCTGGGATCACAGGCAGGTACCACCATGCCCAGTGAATGTCATACCTTGACCCTGCTGCCCATGGCCTCCACCCTGCTGGCTATCTTAAGGGCATGGTAGGACCTGACGTTCCAGACTTTCAGATCGATTTCTCTTTTATTAAAACACAAGCTCCCCAGAGGGCAGGGCAGTGATGAGACCCAGCACGAGGAGTAGCCACGTGAGGAGCTGGGGTCACCGGGAGCCTCAGTACCCACACTATGCCGTGTGCCTGGAAGCAGAGGCTCCGGGCTGCTTACCGCAGCTGTTTTATTCCCCCAGGATCTGTCTCTCCTGCCCTCACACAAGCTGCCTTGTGTCCCAAGCCCCTGGCATGGTGGTGATCTGGCTGCTCCCACCAGGGGACAGTGCAGCAGGACATACAAGCTGGGACTGCCACATTTGGGCCTGCTGGGTTGGAGCCTGTCTGCCTTCCCTGGCTCCCAGCAGGTAAACCAAGGGTGAGAAGCTTGGTGAGGTGGCAATGCCAGGATCCCAGCTTTCTGGGAGGCTGAGGCAGGAGAATTGAAAATTCACTTCTTAAACAAAAGGGTGGGACCTGCCACTTGGTGCAAAGGCGCTTGGGTTCTGCTCCCAGATCCAGGAAAGAGGCTGGAAAGCAGTGCTAAGAGAGCCTGGGCCCTAAGGACAGGAACCGGGGAGACCTCAGACAGGAAGGTCTGGGAGCAGCAGAGGGTGGGGTCTCCTCATGAAAACAGGCCACCTCCCAAGTCTGGAAGGGCTTGCACGTGGGTGCACATGAGAGGGGCCTGTGTGTACCCAGGCTTTGCAGCCAGGAATGGCCCCCAAGGTCATCCCAAGTCCAGCTGCAGCCCTGTCCCTGAGGACTACTTCCTCCAGCTTTCAAGGCCCAGACAGCACAGGGGCACATGGAGCTGGGGTCAGAGGCAGAAGGACCTGCGAGCTCCCCACCTTGTCCCACAGCCTCTACTCACCCCACCACCACCTGGGGCGCTGCGCTGTGTGGAGCCAGGAGCTGTGGACACACCATACGACGGAGCTGCCTGCTGCTGCTGCTGCTGCTGCTGCTGGTAAACTGAGGGTTCAGGGGTCAGAGGTCAGCAGGTGCCGAGCCCTCCCCACAAAGCCAGGGTCAAACGAAGGTCACTTGCCCCCACTTAAAAGTCCCAGCCACCCCTGCGTGTGTCTGTGTTGGGACCCCAGCAGGGGCTATGTTCCCCCCAGTCTGGCTCAGCCCTGACCCCTGCTGAAGAGGAGGCCTCTCTCCGACCTCTACGCCCACACCCACCGGGGGTACTGGTCGGGATGTGGTGCGGCTGTGAGTGCTGCTCTCGGGGCCGCCGGTAGCCGCCACTGTCCTGCGAGTCCCTGCGGTCCGGCTCCACACCCTCGCCGCCGCTGGGGCCCATGCGGCTCTTCTCAAACTCCTCATGGTACTTTATCTGCAGGGCAGGAGGCTGAGTCAAGAAGGATCCCAGGGCAAGGCAGCCAGGGACTGCCGCCACTGCTCAAGACCCTGGGATTTGGGCTGCTATCCTGGAGGCTGAGGCAGGAGGACTGAAAGTTTGAGTCCAGCCTTGGCTACTTAGTGAGATCCTATCTGGAAACAAAACACAGGCTATGGATGTCGCCATGTGGCATGGGCCTGGGTTCAATCCCCTGCACCACAAAAAAATAAAATAAATCAAAGGCTCTTGGGGTGGATGAGATGCCCAAGGACGCACCATGTGGCTCAGCCTCACCGAGTCTCCAGCTGCACTTCTCAGAGGGCCACCACGGCACACACCAGATGCTGTCACCTTCATGTCCCACCCTTCACCCCAATGGTGGCTGCGGCTCATGTTCCAAGCCCTTCCAGAGAGCATTCATGTCACCAGCTGCTCTTGGGATCTGCTCAGCACCTAACCCTTCCCTGCCCCAAGAGATGGCTGTGGCGCATTTGTCTCTGGATTTCAGACAAGGACTATGTATATAGTTCAGGTTGGCCTTAGATCCTCCTGCCTCAGCCTCCCAAGTGCTGGATGACAGGTGCCACACCTGGCTATGACATCACACTCCTGCCAGTGACCCATTTCAGCACAAACCTCCTCAGTCACCTGCATTCTGTAAATGGCACAAATTTCAGGACATATGTTCTGGGTTGTGTACACACACACACACGACACAAGCAGGAGATGCAGGAGTACTGAGATTTGTGCCCTGAGGTTTGTGCCCAGGGCATTGCACCCTGAGTGGGCCCAGCCGAGGAGGAAGCGGGACAGAAGGCCGGCTGGGCTGAGTGGGCAGCTGGCTCGAGCAGGGAGCAGGGGAGGAAGTGCAGGGCCCTGCTCAATGCCCGCAGGGGGACAGGGACCTGGCTGGAAGCCACTGTCGCTTCCTGTTCCTTAGGACATCACCCTGCCCTGTGTCAGCCTGCTGCTGCTTAGGATGAAGACCGAAGGAACTACACAGCAGCCCAAACACTAGGGCTAGCAGGGTCAGCCATCCCTTGCCCGGTCCCTTCCCTTGGGGGCCAGGCAGGGACCCTGCAGCCCTGTAGAGACAGAAACAGAGGGATGCTGGCCCCTTGGACAGGAACCACCCTAGGCCACTTCCTCCTCTTTTGTCCTGGTGATGCAGAAGGTTGCCTTTCGTCCTGGGGGTGCGGTTCTCTCCTCTTGGTCACTTTGTTAGTGAAAACACTTTGTTAATGAAAATATGGGAGGAGCAGAGGACAGAAGAGCAGAGGGGTGGGGACCGTGGTGCGGGCCAAGCCCTACGTGTGCCCAGAGGTGACCAGCAAGGACAAGCATCCTATGCTTGGGGCTCTGCATTGGTGATGGATAGCAAGGAAGCTGGGTGCCACCACCCTGGGCCCAGAATCCGGTCCTTCCTCCCCTCCTCCCTCCACCCTGGGGCCATGGGAGAAGGCCTTGCCCCTCGAGGCCTCAAGGACCCCACCACCTGGTCGTGTGGCTGCATATGGATCTGCCCAGCTTCTGAACCAGGGATTGAACTCAGGCCCTTGAGCCTGCCAAGCAAGCACTTATTCTACTGGCCATCTCCCCAGCCTCAATGCAGCGGGCTCTTAAAGAGTCCAGCGAGGGTGGGGTGCTCAGAGCTGCACCACACTTCTGCAGGGTGGTGGGGCACGCCTGTCATCCCGGCACTTAGGAGGCTGAGGCAGGAGGATCACTGTGAGCTCAAGGCCAGCCCAAGCTACACAGCAAAATCCCGTGTCAAAAATTGAAAAACAACAAAAAGGCAGAGAAAGTTCTCAAGAGTCCAAGCTCAAGTCAGAGCTCTGTCCTACAGAAGCCCTGCACGAGGGTTGCCAGGGTCCAAGTTGCCCTGCAGACCTAACGGTGCAGCCAGGATGCCTCCTGCCCGCAGCCCCCAGGGGCCAGGGCTCTAGGGTGACTGGTGACACCAATGTTCCTCTGCTGAAGACTCTGCTTCGACTGTGGCTGAAACCACGCCTGACTTGCTGCTGCTCACAGGACAGCGGAGCTGGGCAGAGAGGAGTCAGCAGGCAGCTGGGGAGCAGAGCAACCCAGGTGCGCTTGTGGCGCCCCTTGCTGAGGCCTGTCTTCAGCCCTAGGGTGCCACGGCCAGGAATGCAGGGCTGGTGAGGCGGTAAGCAGCAGGGCAGGTCAGAGGCTGGGCTTCAGCCACCATGTGAAGCGCCTCCTGGTAGACTCACACAATGCATAAATGCATAAATCTGGGCTCAACTTCATTAGTAACAGAAAAATTCCAAACACCTGTTCACAACAAAATAAACTGCAGCATAATAATCACACAATGGAATATCATGAAAAAGCAATGAAAAAGCACAACTGCCAAACAAACACACACACACGCACACACACACGCACACA
>PVKA01020335.1:0-40534 GCA_004027165.1 Ctenomys sociabilis | reverse complement strand
TGGGCTCACGATGTATACTTCATTTTTATACATTTATGCTTTTCTGCTGGATGGTTAAGACCTAGGTAGATCCAAACTTATATACCAACACATGTACTTTATATTTCCTATGTGGTCATTGAAGTCTTCTCAGGGTTTATCTTGTAGTCCTGTACATTATTCTGTAGTTCCTTTGTCTGTGTCATCCATGTGGATGAGAATGGCTATCATAAGGAAATCAACCAACAACAAATGTTGGAGAGGTTGTGGGGAAAAGGAAACACTTCTCCACTGCTGGTGGGAATGTAGACTGGTACAACCATTGTGGAGGTCAGTATGGAGACTCCTCAAAAGAATAGGACTAGAAATGGTGGCGGTTTCAATGCGGTGAATCACACTGCAAACAAAACTCTGTTCAAACATTAATTGCAGTGGGTTTAATCCTTAAGGCCCATATAACAGCCTGAAAATCAGTGTTTTGACCCAAAAAACAATAGATATGCTGTATTTGGGCACACGGGGTTCCCACTCGCCACTTCTGCCTCTAGCTGTGGCTCCAGCCCTGGCATCTTGGGATATGGACAAGTTCCCCTGGCAGCAGTGATGGCAGTGACTCACCAACATGGGGAGGGGTTGAGGCCCCTCTGCCTAGCCATTCAGCACTGATGCTTCAGTGCTGGTGCCTGGGAGGGGTCAGTGCTCACCTCACTGTTGGGGACAGGCTCCACCTCTGGGTTGGCTCTGTTGGTGCCTGCCCGGGGATGCTGCAGTCATGTTCTCTGCAGCCACAGACACCCACCGTTTTCTCTCCAGATTTTCCCTCCTCCAATCTGGGCTGTTGTGAGTCCTGAGTCACTTAGGCAGCTGGTCTCTGTGAAGAGACAGGTCCTGAGAACTAGGTGTGTTAGATAAAAAAAAATTAGAAAGAAACAATGTTTTGGGTCAGGGGTCCACAGCCTCTATGACTCCTGCCTCAGTTGGCATTTTCTCTAGCCTCTAATTAAGACTCTTTAACATAAAATAGGAATAGTGGAAATGAGAGGAATGTTCAACAAGATTAGTGAGGACATTATAGCTTAACTATCCCAAGGACTGACTTTAGCTCACCAAGCTATCAGCTCATCATTCCTTCAGACATATCTTAGCAAAAGATAGGTCCCAGCAGCATTCCACTTAGGCAAAGTCCCATTTTCATCTTCTTTGACACTAATGCTTTGCTTGACTTACTCAAGAACAATCACACGGTCTGGTCAGGCTCAAAGTCCCATCTAAGTTATACATTGGATGGTAAACCATAGATGTCCTTCTCCACTTGGGCTGAGTGTGTGGCACAGGGGACTGTGAGCATCACTGGTGGGTGTGTGCGTGCAGGGGGTTGGGCTGGGACATCCCATGGCTGTGTACCTAGGGCTGGAGAGCGAGGCCTTGTCTTCACTGGGCTTATGTGCCTATGCTCCTTTTTTCCATGCACTGTGCTGGCTACTCACAAATAAAAAAAATAATCCCTTCCACACTCTCTAAACCAGGACATAGCAAAAAGTAAATATGGGAATCAGTATTTTAGCAAGCATTTCTATTTACAACTTTTGCTCTAATGATCCTGTTTTTGCTCCATATTTTACATTTTATAAAATCAATACTCCTCTCTGCCTTTCCTTTTTCAGGAGCTTGTTTTCTCGTGAGGCTCCTTTCAACATGTTTTTCCTTTTAGCTCTAATGAACCCATTTTTCTCTTTTGACTTCTCTTGAGCCTATTTTACTCTTTCGTTTCTCTGAAGTGTATTTCCTTTTTAGCTTTTTTGGAGCCTATTTCCTCTCTTCAAGTTCTCTGGAAGCCATTTTTCTTTTTTTATGAGCCTAGAGCTTGGGGTCTGTCTTACCTGCTATCCAATGCCTTTCTTCATTCTCTGGCTCCTTGTTTGGAACCCAAATGCCACGTCCTGCACAGCTCTTGAAGTTCTCAGAGTGAGGACAGTGAGAAAGTGGAGACTAAGGGATAATAGTTAGAGTACAGTAAACTGATGCCAGTGGAAGGGGCCCCATGGCTGCAGCATATTAATATAATTGGGATGTTGAATGTCATGTGAAACCCCTCTGCCTAGTAGTTTATCCATGCGGCTTGCCTTGGGCACCCAGTGCTCTTGGGAGGAGAGTAGCTTACACATGTGACTCGCATCAGGTGCTCTTGTTCTTGAGGCTGGCTCTGCTCTAGCCACACATGTGATTGATCTCCAGCTTTAGCTGATCCCCACAAGGTCACCTTCCAGAGCCATCCCATGTTGGACAAGGCTGAGTGACTTCTGCCATGGAACACTGAATAAACCTTGTAGGGCTCTTGTTTGTCAGCAACAGCTCAGCCAGCCATTTTTAAAATTGTTGGTGACAGTTTTAGGATAACAGGTGAACTACGCCCTGCCCAGCTGCAGAAAAGGCAGGACACCTTGAGGAGCAGGCTGGTAGCTGAGCCTCAGGTACCCAGGGCCCAGAGCTAATGGCTCCAAGGCAAAGACCTCTTGGAATTCTACCACATGTTTTAGATGAATGTAAAAGCACATTTTAGCTGAGCATTAAATCAAACACTCAGTGGGTGGAGGCTTTGGGACAGCAGGAAGCAGCATTGTACACAGGAGCTGTTGTCAGGAAGCTGCAGAGAAAGATAAAATGTTCTAACCTCCCTGTCAATGCCCAGAACGGAAATCACCACCAAGAATGTATTTTACTAGAAGTAAGTTTTGAAATCAAGAAGGGAATGGGGAAAGGTGCTATGGAGACTGGCATGTGAACCTTTTTCCCTTTGACAATCATGTGATTTCCTCATTCCTTCTGTTCTCTCTTTTAGGGGCTCAATGTTACTGCAGGTATTTGCATATCTTGAAATCTTTGTCATGGGAAGAAGTGTCGGTTCGTGGATTAATGAGTCTGTTAGTGAATTAATGAGTCTATTTGAAAACACATGACCAATATATTTTAGGGGGAATCAGAATAGACCTTAGCAGCAGCCCGGCTAGTGACCAGCACCCAGGACCCTGCAGGTGTTCTAACAGGAGGCAGGATGTCTGTGCTCTAGGAATGGGTTTGGACTCCCATCTGAAGGTCCTGGAGATCCTTATCTCTGCTCTGCTATCAGTCACAATGAAAAAATTAGGTGGTTTCCTTTCCTGTCAAAGTTTTGTCACCATGGCATCAAACACAGCTATGCTTCCCTTTGAACTGGCCCCTAAGGCAGAAAACAGCGTCATTCTGTGTTGAACTTGTGTCTGGTCTGGCCATGAGTATTCACCTCCCTAGGTCTCCTGGATATAAAGAACTGAGCTGGCACTGAGCCAGCAACTGGCTTCCTGCCACACAAAGCTGGAATAGAAAACACTTATGCTAGCTCTTGTCTGTCTCTGGGGCAAGGCTGGCTCTCCCTACACTGTGGTTGGCTTTTGCAATAATTATGTTTTGCACAGCCAGTCTCCTAAGCCACTTTGATGAAGAACCTGATGCAAGGCTCCAAAGGGGCAAGTGTTGCCTTGATTTTTCATCACAAAGCCAAGTCTGTCCCTGCCTGGTTACATGGTGCGTGAAGCCTCCTTTGGAACCTGAGCAGTAGGATCTGGCTTTCCAGAGCCCCGTTGTGTGGTGTAGTGAGAATCTAGGGAAATTATACTGGTAGGTCCCTCTCTTAGAGCGGATCACACTTCCTGGGCAGGTCACCTGTCCCATTTCAGAATCCATTGCTTAGGGAATCCATCTATAATATTTCATTATTTTACAAAAGCATATGTGCACTGCTGTATAAAATGCTGAGCCTCTTTCTCTCCTTTTGTTTGTAAATCAGGAAGTTCACTCCCACAAGTCTATGGGGCTCCCGAAGGCCCTCAGGTGCCCTGTGTCAGAGGATCACAGATATACTACTGTGAAAACACCTCATATCTGATTAAGAGGTTTAATGAGTTATAATAAATATTGTTAGAATTATGAAATCGTGGGTACCTCCAGGATATGGCTAGGGCAACATGTCACAAGCTGTTTGTCTCTGTTTCTGTCTCTGTCCATCTGTCTGTCTGTCGGTCTGTCTCTTTCACCAGAAATACTGGGCCTTTCAGGCTGCCTCTATGTAGCAGTGGGGGAGAGGAGAGTTGACAGAGACAGAGACAGAGACACAGACAGAGACACAGAGGAGAGAGACAGAGAATATGAACAGATAGGGCTGTCTTCTGGCTATCTCTTTGTTATAGTCCCTGTCCCCAGCCCAAGCAGCTGACCACATCTGCATTCTCCATGTATGTATCTCTCTACCTACTGACAGAGAAGGTGAATTAGGAGAATACCTCCAATTGCTCAGTGGGGCAGTTATACTGTTTCAGTCTAGTCTAGTCATGCCATGCTCCCAAAATATGGTGCAGGTAGTAGGGTGTGGCTGGTTCCTCCAGTAGGTTCTGAGAACCACTTCTCTGTCCAAAATTCCCTGCTCACTTCCAATGCCTACCCACTCTAAGGTTCTGAGATTGGCCTGGACCTGTCAGTCTTATATTAATGTTGAACCAAGAATGTCTTAGATTGCTACTGACTCTAAATACAGGATTTTCAGAGGAAATGTGGGATGTCTTGCCAAGTTTGAGTTTCAAGCCAACAACATGTGCTGTTTTGTATAAGAATATCCCATACAGATTTTAGGGCATACTGATACTGAAAAATGTATCAGTATAGTGATAACCTAAAATTCAAATTTGATCTGGCACTTTCATTTTGATTGCTAGGTCCAACCACCCTGTCTGGATGCACAGTGACCCCAGGAAAACACTCCTGCCACCGACCAGTGAGCAGTCTGTCAGTTTGTGAAACCAAAGGGCTGTTTGGTTTGTGCACTCCGGAGACTGACTGGAGGGTGCTGCAGTGCTATTGGAATGGAAAGCCATTCCAGGAAAGGGGGTGTGGGGCCTGCCAGCGCATGCAGAGCCTTTTAGCATGCTGTATTCATTGCATTTGCTTTGAAATGGAAGCAGAGCTGTTACAGAATGATTTTCCCAAGGCAACAACATGGTCTCTATGCCCTGAAAGTCAAGGACCACACACCCACACACTGGTACAGAGGATGCCTCCCTGGACATTTCATGTTCACTGCACCTCAGCTACCCTACTGAGATAGGGGGTTCTCACTGGCTAACACAAGGTAATATCAGAGCAGAGCACATGTGGCCAGAGCACTGCTCTATGGGCCTCACTTCTCAGCATTCAGGGTCCATGCATTCTGAGCACATGTCAGACATTTACTGGAAATGTTCAGCACTACAGAGTCTGTACAATGCCCAGAGTGACTCCCAGGATGGCCTTCCAGGGTCTGGCATGGGAGAACATGACAGGAGCAAACCTGAGGCCCTGTAGCACTAATTTCTATTTTGGCTTGGATGCTTTCACAGCTCAGAAGACCTAGGATACAAGATGAGCACAGATTGCTTTCTCAGAAGGGGGTCTGTTCTGAACACCTAGAAGCTTGTGCTCCTAGTTGTCCTCTTTCAGCCTGAGTGTCCTGGTTGTGAATGGCAACTTCTGAATGATTGGGCTTCTGGAAGCACCTGCTCAGGGTAAAGATGCTCTGTGTTCACAGAGAGCAAATTCACACCTATGTCAAAGATCTGACACTGGCTCCAGTTTCTGGGTTTCAGTTCCCAGGGGGCCTACATTGTACATTCTGTATCACACACACACACACACACACACACACACACACACACACACACACACACACACTCGGGGAGGTCGTGTTCCCAAGAGGCTGGTGCAGGCAGTTGTTAGTAGAGGTCATACTTCTCTCTATCTGACTGATCAGCCCCATTGCTGATTTGACCCTGTCCTCCCACCTTCCCTTCCAGCTGTCCCCACTACTGGGAAAGAAAGTTCCTGTCCACTCACTGACACTTGACTGCCCTCTGGCCCTGTAGAGACTTGTGGATTGTGGATGAGTTGCTCCATCTGAGCACGACTGGATTCTGGTGTGTGCCTACATTTCTTGACCTAGTTTCTCTGTGGGATCTGTGCCTGGCTTACTCTTTTCTTTAATGAGCAATTTAACTATGATTGGAAACTTTAGAGGCATTATTTTCCCTCGCAGAATGTCTTGCTCATTATATGGAATTTAATTTTTCCATTTTTTCTTTATTACTAAATTTTTAGAAGTACATCTTTTCTATTTTTGAGGGAGACACACACACATCGACAATCCACTTAGGCTGAATGGAAACACCCATGATCCCTGGGAATCAGTCAGCTGTGACCATGTTTATCCTTCAGAGATTCACAGATAACCCTTGGCTGCAGGCAACCCTGTTCTTCCTCTTCTTCGCCCTATTTGTGGCAGCACTGGTGGGCAATGGCCTCATCATCATGACCATCCACTGTAGCTCCAACCTCCACACCCCCATGTACTTCTTCCTGGTCAACTTGGCCCTACTGGATGTGGCTAGTACCTCAACTGTCCTGCCCAAGGTCCTGCAAAGCCTAGTGGCTGAGAATAGCATTTCTTTTGGGGGCTGCCTCACCCAGATGTTCGTCTTCTCCTGGCTCCTGGGCTCCGAGCTGCTGCTCTTCTCTGCTATGGCCTATGACCGCTACCTGGCCATCTGCCGCCCACTGCACTATAGCACCCTGATGAGCGGTAGGGTCTGTGTGGCTCTAGCAGCCTTCGTGTGGTCCATGGGGGCTCTCAACTCCTTGGTGCTCACCTGCTTGGCTCTGCCACTGTCATTCTGTGGTCCCAATCTTATCACACACTTTTTCTGTGAGATTCCGTCTGTGCTCTTGCTGTCCTGCAGCCCAACCTTTATCAACGATGTCATGACCATTATCACAGACATGTTTCTGACTGGCCTAAACTTCCTGCTGACCATGACTTCCTATAGCTTTATCATCTCCAGCATCCTACGCATCAGCTCGGCTGAGGGCAAGCAGCGCGCCTTCTCCACCTGCTCCTCCCACCTGGTGGTGGTCACTCTATACTACTCCACTGTGCTCTACACCTACATCCGGCCAGCCCTGGGCTCTGCAGGGATCTTGGACAAAGCTGTTGCTGTTTTGTATACTACTGTGACTCCCTCTCTCAACCCTCTGATCTATACACTGAGAAACAAGGAATTCAAGGCATCCTTCAAAAAACTCCTATTTTCCCCTAAATAAGTCTAAGAAAGCAAAGGAACTTTGGAAGCAGCAGAAAGGGTCCCAGGAGGGGCACTCATGCTCTGCTGGACTCTGCTCCTGAACCTGGAGACAATGACTGAACCATCACCTGGCCTTGCTGTCCAGGGCTGTGTGACTCAGAATATCACAGTTTATGCCACTAATACATGGATTGTTTAATCTTTTAAATGTTTTTATAACATTTAACACATTGCTGTACAACTGATACATCAAAACTGACATGCTGTTAAACTGTAAGTTATTTTCTTCACTTTTTTAATATCCAACTTCTAGGTTAATTTTGAGTGTAGGTTTTTCAGGCTCAGGAGATGGCTCAGTGCAATAAGTGCTTACCTGGAAAATGCAAGGTCCTGAGTTCAATCCCCAGTTCCGCCAAAAACAAACAAAAACTACGTCAGTGTAGGTTTTCATTTTTTTTTTTCAGTTTGGTCTTTCTATTCCTCAAGTCTTTTAAACAGTAGCTATCCCTGGATTATCACTGGGTTGGGGAAACCTACTGTACTTGTTCCTGTGGAATTTTAGCTGTCCTGTTCTGACTTTATAATCCCTTTCCACTTCTCACTTCATATTTTTTCTGGGAGCATGTTCACTTCCTAAGCCCAATGGGAGGGATTCCACTGGATTATAAGGGCAACTACTAAGAATATCCCTCCCTCTGATTCTTGTGAAAGCTATTCTGAGTATTTTTTTCATAATCAGAAAATGGTTGTTGGAATTTTTTTCTTTTTCAGATCTTTTCTGTGTCCATTTGGATGACCCTGAGGAGTTTTATTAGTTTTTGTAGTATAAATTACATTAGTTGGATTTTAAACATTAAGCCAATTTTATATCCATTTTTATTATCTTTATTGGTCATCAGGTATTATAAATTAATATGCTGCAACACTGAATATGTAAACATTTTATTGAGAATTTTGTGCATGTGTTCATTAGGGATATCGGTTGGTAGCTTTTTTCTAACAATGTCTTTGTCTGCTATTTTATCTTATTTGTTTAATTTTTTAACTAATTTTATTGAGAATAAAAGCATTGAGACAGTTTCAAAATAGGTTAGTAGGACAGTTACATTAACTAATACATTGAATATTGTTGTCTTCATAGTAATTCTTCATACTACAAGATGCAGACATGATATCTTGTCTAAACACTAGTAGTACAAATCTATCTTCTCAAGGTAACTGTGTATCTATCCTAACTACTTTGTTTTACCTGCTACTCTCAATCATGGTAATTCTGACCTGCTTAGTTTTCATGAGTCTTTAAATATAGGTCTTTCATTGTCTTATGTATACCCAATGCCATAAATTTTCCCCCAAATTCTTTTTTATCTATATTGCAAAAACTTTGCTATGGTGTTTTTATGTCCATTCCTTTTAAAGTATTCATGTTATTTTTCCTTACATTGCAGCCTGAAAACACTCTAGGCTTCTGGCTGGACTTATTGCTAATTTTCTGTTTATCATGTTTCACTTTCCCTCCATGGCTGATGTTTAAGGTCTAGTGCTGTGCCTTTGTCTAGATGTCCCTCCAACAACACAGGTGGAGATTCTTCAAAGATAGCTGGATTTAGCATGTATGCTGCTGAGGTTAAGTGTGTGATGACTAAAACAGTTCACTGATGATTGGTTTAGGATAGATATGGCTAGGATTAAGGGTGCTCTGCCCTAAGGATTGGGAACCTGGGTACCATATGAAGGAACAGACATGTTGCTTGTTCCTTGCTGTTTGCTGCTTTCTGCCTGCCCTGCACACAATGAGCTTCTTTCTCTCTGTGATGCCCCTGGGCCATGCATGCTGCCTTGGACCCAGCCAACCTGGAGCATCTACGAGCTATAATCTGAATGAAGTTTTCATCCTTTAACTTTGGGTGTTGTGCACATTGTCTCTGCAATGATGAAAATAGTAAGATATCTAGAAGCCTTTTTCTCAAAATGCATGTTATTGGATTTTTTTCTGTTTAAAGATGGAGAGGAGATCTGTTTATTATTGTGACTTTAGTGGAAGCCAATATGTGAAGGTTCTCTGATTTAAATTTCACCATCACACCACAGATATTTAGCATATTGTTAATTGCACATTTAATAAAAAAGAGAAGAGTTAATCAATGGCATCACTGAAACATTTTGTCTCAATAAAGGAACTCACCAGGCACTTAGGTACAGACCCCCTCCGGGGGCTCCTAACTCTATTATACTCTAACACAGATAGGTCTTTTCTTTGACAGGATCTGGCTATGTAGTTTAGAATAGCCTTCAATTCTCCATGTGGCCCAAGTTTGCCTTAAACTCATGGTAACCTTCTTACCTCATCTCCCAAGTGCTGGACTTACAGACATGTGTCACCACACCTAAATTACTGGACAGTTCACGAGTCTTTCAGCATGTTCCTCATTCCCTGAGGTGACCCTGCACTTGGCTTCCTATCATAGCCCTACCTCGTGATTTTTCTCCTTAGGAATTTAAAGTATTTCCCACTGACTCCAGTCTTTCCTCCTAGGTTGCCCATGATGTGTTCTTAGGTCTAGCCTCTTCATCAGCACTGAATGTTCAAAGATCATATCACTTTATTCTGATGGAAAAAAAAGCAGGAAAATTATGTTCGTTCTCACAGATTCCTCTCCATTCCTTTCCATTTCTGGGACCAGGGTTGCCTGGATTCATAGGAATTCAGGATGTCTCCTGCCCACATAACTTGTCTCTTCTGTAACTATGTAACCAGTCTCCTGAGTTCACTCACAAAGCTTCAAAGGGCTGAAATAAAGGGGTGTCAGTTTATGGTAGTATTCCATATGTAATACTGGAAGGACAGGCCTCACTCTAACACATCTTGCTGTTTGTGTGAATTTGGAATAAATGTTTCAGTTTGTGCCTCAAATTTCTCATCCTTACAGTGGGATTATCATGATAATGATGCCTAAAGTTGTTATAAGAGTTAAGTAATGTATCATATAAGCCATTAGTACATGTGAGACACTTGGAAAATCTGAAAGAGAAATTAAATTTTGTAAGCAACCCTGTGAAAAGAGGTGACACTCGCTTCAAATATCTTCTTTAGATTAATAAATTCTCTTTTCAAATGTGATGGTATCTGTACTTAAAGTCTTTTACAAAAAATAATATTTTGTCCAGTTTTTGTTCATAGCATATTGTAAGATAGAGTAATGCTTTTCCACGTGAATTTATACTTACTTTACCAAATGTGCATTTTAACGTGATAGCATTCATTTATCCAAGTTTTCTAATATATACTTAATTTCTCAAATACAGGACCAAATACAATTTTTGCTTATATATTTCATATCAGATTTAATTGTAAAATTTCCAGTGCTCTTCAGTTGCAATGAGATAAAGATGAAACTTAAAATCTTGGATTGCTAGTTTAGGCGTTGTACTGGTTAGCTTTCCGTCACTGTATCAAATATCTGAGACAAACAATCTATAAAGATTAGAAGTTTCTTTTAGAGCCTCAGAGTTTTGGGTGTTCTGGTCCACTATTGGATGGGTTGTTTTGGGAGCTATGGTCAAATAACATCTTGGTGGGAAACAAATGGTACAAGAGAATGGCTCAGCTCATGCCTCGGGAATAAAAGAGCAACAGGGAAAGGATCTGGGCTCCACAGTTTTCTTCCAGGAGGGAGACTGACTGTATCTCATAAATTAGTGTCATGGATTCAAGGTCAAGCCTCGCACAGCTCTTTTTTTTTAACACAGAAAAAATGCTGAGAAGAAATGCAACTGTTCACAGGGTCTTGAAAACAACAAAATTGACTCAGAAACCCTCAACTCAAGAGCCTCAGAACTGGCATGGAACACATAACCACAGCTTGTGTATTTTCCAATCAATCCTAACATTTTAAAACCTCCATTAAAAAAAAAAACACATTTCTTTTCATATGTTCCCTAAAATGAAACAGAAACAATGTGGCTTAGTATATGACAATTCATCTAATTATATCATTATTGGAGAAGAAGCAGCTTTATGGGATATTGCATGAAAGTAAATGCATTAGTTTAGTATGCAAGGTCAGGAAAGATGTAGGAGCTAGGGCCAGTGGTGTAACTGGGAAAGGGACAGAAGGGACAGTCCACTCCAGATAGCATATTTCAAGCAGCATAATTGTCTCAAAGGAAAATTATATTGTAACCATCTGTTCCATTGTAGTACTGCAAAGATTTTTTTACACACATTTCTAGTTTATTTTTTTTTATTGAAGAACAAAAAGCAATGAGACAATTTAAAGACAAATTAACAGGATAGATTCAATTGATTAATACATTGCAAAATGTTTTTGTAATGTTTTGGTGTCGTACAATGTGCATACATAGTATTATACTTACATACATTACTATAGTAGATGTCTAATCAGTGAATGAAGAGAGTGTAGCTATATACTTATCTTATTTTTTATAGCTGAATTATATCACCAATTAAGTAATTAATACTTTCTACCTTGTTATCTCCCTAATGTCTGTCCATAGTACTAGAAGCCAACATAATATCTTGTCCAACCACTATTAGTGCAGATCTTGCTTGTGATAGAATTATGGAAAAGCACAGCATATTTATCCTAACTGTACTATTTATAAACACACACATCATGATTCTTCCTTTGTAGACCTCCTTTTTTTTCCTCGACCTGTCAAAGATGAGCACTTCATTGTCATTAAACCAATTTAGGTGCCTGAACTTGGCAATACAATCCAACACAGTTCCAGCATTCCACAATAATACTAAGTTAACTGATGAAGCTTTTGACTAACCATTTATAGCTCAACTTATTATTACGGCCCCATGTTATATACCTCATTTTTATACTTTTCTGTGGGATGGTTAAGAGCGAGATAGACCAAGACCCATATACCAAAAGATGTAACTTTTGATTCTGATGAAGTCAGTGAAGTCCCCTCAGGGTTTATCTTGCAATCCTGTACCTTACTCTGAAGATCCTTTGTCTGTGTCATCCATGTGGATGAGTCACAGCCAATGTTTGACCAGTTTTCTCTCTGTGAGACCCTGAGAGAAAGTTTATTCTCCATGTGACTCTCCCCAGGCACACTATACATCATCAATCTCTTTCCTCTGTGGCTCCATAATCTCCTTGATCAGAAAATTTTGAGCTTAACTGAGTTTCATGATGTTACAGTACAGGTTCTCCTGTGCGTTCCATCTTCGCTGACCTTGAAAGGCTAGGGCCAAAATGTTGGCTGGCCTTGTGGCTGTACTATTTCTCCAATTTTGATCTGTGAACACCTTAGCACCTTGCAGCACATGTTGTTCAGATTGCCTTATCTGACTCAGTTGTTCTTAGTTGTTGTTGTACATTTCTATTTGTATTTCTGGTTTTGACTTCTTATACTAGGGAGACTATATGATATTTGCACATGTGTTTCTGGTTTATTTCACTTATGAGTATATGTTCAAGTGGCATACACTTCAATATAAATACTTCAAGTTTATAATTCTTTATAGCTGAGTAATACTCCACTATATAGAAATACCACATCTTTTTCAACCATTCCTCATGTGATGGACATCTTGGTTGTTTCCAACATTTTGGTATCACATATTGCGCTGCTATAAACATAGGTACACATATATCGCCATGATATAATGTTCTCAGGTCCTCTGGGAATATTCCCAGTAGGGGATAGCTGGCTTGAATGGTATTTCCAGTCCTACTCTTTTGAGGAGACTCCACACTGACTTCCACAATGGTTGTAGCAGTCTACATTCCTCCCAGCAGTGGAGAAGTGTTCCCTTTTCCCCAAAACCTCTCCAACATTTGTTGTTGGTTGATTTCCTTATGATAGCCATTCTTTCTGGTGTGGGATGCTATCTCAGTGTTGTTTTATTTATATTTCACAATTGGTTAGCGATGTGGAGCATTTTTTCATGTATTTATTCACTTCTTTAATTTCGTCCTCTGAGAAGTGTGTATTCACCTGAGATGCCCATTTCTAAATTGGGTCTTTAAATATGAGGGCCCTGTTATATCTTAGTTCTTTATATATTCTAGACAGTAATCTTCTGTCTGATTGCTTATTAGTTAGGACTTTTTAAAAATTTGTGGTTTGTCTTTTCACTCTGTTGACAATTTCTTTTGATGTGCAGAAACTCCTCAAGAGGGGTTGATCTCAATGGTTGATTCTTCCAAGTGTTTTCTGTGCAAATATATGTTTGTTCATGAACTCTTTACCTACCCCTTCAAGAGTTCCTCCTAGTTTCTCTTCCAGGATATTGAGTGTTTCTGTTTTAATGTTTAAATCTTTAATCCAATTTGACTTTTACTTAGTGCATGGTGATAGAGCTGGGTCAATTTTTAGTTTTCTGCATGGAGAAAGCCAGGTATTCCAGCAACATTTGGTAAAGAGGCTATCTTTCTTCCAGTAAGCTTGTTTTGCCCCTTTGTCAAAGATCAGATGGCTGAGTTTGTTCGTAGATGGCTCTGCGTCTTCTAATCTATTAGATTGATCCACAGGTCTATTTCATTACCAATATCATGTTGATTTTATCACAGTGGCTTTGTAGTATAATTTAAGTCAGGTTTGTGCTGCCTCCTGCCTTATCTTTATTGGTTAGGATTGAGTTTGTATTCTAGGTCTTTTGTGGTTCCAAACAAACTTTAGAAACTATTTCTGTAGGTCTGCAACATATGTTGGTGGCAGTTTTATAGGGATTGCATTAAATCTATACAGCAATTTTGGAAGTATGGCCATCTTCACGATATTGGTTCTTCATATCCAGGAGCTTGGAATGGAAATCTTTCAGAAATATTTCCATTTTCTGAAATCCTCTATAATCTCTTTTCTTAGGGTGTTGTAATTTTCTGTGAAAAGATGTTTGACTTCCTTGGTTAAGTGAATCCCAATGTATTTCATTTTCTCCAGTGGTATTGTAAAAGGTATTGTTTCTATTGTTTCCCTTTAAGTGTCTTTGTTACTTGTGTAGAGGAACGTTATTGACTTTGAAGTATTGACTTTGCATCCTGCTATGCTCCTCAGTGTGTATATCAGTTCCAGTAGTTTCTTGGTGTAATTTTTGGGGTCTTCCAAGTAAAGTATCATGTCATCTGCAAATAGTGATAATTTTACTTCTTCTTTACCTATTCTTATTCCTTTCTTTTTTCTTATGGCTGTTGGTAATGATTCCAAAACTATTTTGAATAGGAAGGATGATAGAGGACGTCTTTGTCTTGTACCTGATTTAAGAGTAAAAGATTTCAGTTTTTTTCCCATTTAGGATTATATTAACTTTTGGGTTGTCATAGAAGGCTTTTATCAAGATAAGGTACAGTCCATCTATTCAAATTTTCTGTAGGACTTTGAACATGAATGAGTGTTGGACTTTGTCAAAAGCGTTTTCTGCATCAATTGAGATGACCATGTGCTTTTTAGATTTTAGTCCATTAATATAGTGTACTACATTTATAGATTTTTTTTTTTTGTCTTTTTGAGACAGGGTCTCACTATGCAGTTCAGGCTGGCCTTAAGCTCACTTTGTAGCTCAGGCTGAACTCACAACAATCCTCCTGCCTCAGCCTCCCGAGTGCTGGGATTACAGGCATGCACCACCATGCCCGGCTCATAGATTTTTGAATATTGAACCATCCTTGCATCCCTGGGATAAATCCTACCTGGTCATGGTGTCTGATCTTCTTGATGATTTGCTGTATTGTAGTTGCTCGAATTTTATTGAGTATTTTTGCCTCTATGTTCATGAGGGAGATTGGCCTGTAGTTCTCTTTTTAGTTCTCTCTTTTCCCGGTTTTGGAATTAGTATAATACTTGCCTCCAGAAATGAATTTGGGAGGACTGCTTCCTTTTCACTTTCATTGAACAGTTTGAGGAGTGTATTGATTATATCTTCTATAAATTTCTTGTAGAATTCAGCTTTGAATCCATCAGGACCGGGAATTTTCTTTTCAGTAAGCCTATTATATTTCATATTTCATTTGGCTGTTATTAGCTCATTGAGAGTTGTTATATCTTCTTGATTCTGTTTTGGTAATTTGAACCTATTGAGGAACCTGACCATTTTTTGTGGGTCTGTTATTCTGAGAGCATAAAGATTTTCAAAGAAACTATTGGTAATCATCTGAATTTCTGCTGAGTCTGTGGTGATTTCACCCTTCTAATTTCTTATTGCTTGTATTTGAATTTTTTCTTTCCTCTTTTTGATGAGATTGGCTAGAGACTTTTCAACATTATTTAGTCTTTCGAAGAACCACCTTTTCCATTTTTGGATTCTCTGAACAGATTTCTTTATCTCAATTGAGTTAATTTCTTCTCTACTCTTGATGATTTCTTCCTGTATTTGCGTTTTGAGTTTTGTTTCCTCTTCTTTTTCTCAGTGTCTGAGGTGCAACATTAGGGTGTTTATTTGTTCCTTTTCTGTTTTCCTAATGTAAGAGTTCATAGCTATGCTTTTCCCTCTAAGAAATGCTTTCGTCACATCCCATAAATTCCAGTAAGTTGTGGTTGGATTTTCATTGAATTGCAGATATTGTTGAATTTCTTGTTTAACTTCTTCTGTGGTCCATTGATTGCTGAGTAGGGTGTTGCTTAATTACCATGAATTTAGTGGGTTTTCCTGGCTTCTTTTCTCATTTACTTCCAGTTTCATTGCACTGTGGTCAGATAATATGCATGGGATAATTTCTGCTTTCTTCCATATACTTATGCATGACCTCTGGACTAGTATGTGGTCTATTTTGGAAAATGACCAGAGTGCAGCCGAAAACAATGTGTATTCATCTGTGGTTGGTGGAACACTCTGTATATGTCCACCAGGTCCGTTTGTTCCAAGCTCTGGTTCACTTCTGCTCCTTCTTTGCTAACTTTTTGTCTGGTTGATCTATCTTTTTGAGATAAGGCAGTATTCAAGTCTCCTGTTAAGACTGTGGTCTTAGATATTAGGTTTTTCATGTCCATTAAGATTTGTCTACCATAGTTGGGTGCTCTTGTGTTTAGTGCATAGATATATATGAGTGTTATCTCTTGCTCTTGAATTTTTTCCCTTCTTTGTATCATTTGATCCTTCTTGGTTTGAAGTTGAGACTGTCTGAGAACAATTTTGCTACTCATCCTTTTTTCTGAGGTGCTGGGCGTGTAGTATTGTTTTCCACCCTTTGACATTGAACCTATCAATGCCCTTTTGAGTTTACTGTATTTCTTGTATACATCATATTGTTTGATTTAGTTTCCTAAACCACTGTGCCAGGCTATTTCTCTTAATTGGTGAACTGAATCCATTTACATTGATGGTTGTATTTGAAATGTGCTGGTATGTTTCTCATGATATTTACCTGCTGTGTTTTACTCCTTTCTATCCTGTGTTTAATTTTCTGTCCTGTTTAGTTGGTTCCTTCCATTCTCATTTGTGCAGTTCTGGTCATTGTGGTCCTTGTGTAGAACATATTTCAATAGCCTGTGTAGGGATGGGTTTGTCATCATGAAATTCTTTAGTTGTTCTTTGTCATGCAAGTATTTCACTTCTCCATCAAACTTGAAAGAGAGTTTGGCAGCATATAACTGTGTGTGCTGGAATTTGCTTTCATGTAGCACTCGAAGAACTCTGCTCTATGCTCTTCCTTGCCTTCATGGTTTGTGGAGAAGTAGGCTGTAATTCTGATGGGTTTTCCCTTGAATGTGAGCTCCTTCTTCTCTCTAGAAGCTTTCAGTATATTATTCTTGTGTTGGTTTTCTGGGATCTTGACTATTATATTTCTCAATGTGTTTTTACTTGCGTTGAAGTTATTTGGTGTTCTTTATGCTTCAGTTACCTGAATGTTGGATTGTTTCCTCATATTTGGGAAGTTTGCTGTGATTTCTTCTCCCCAAATTCTTTTTATGTCATTTCTATTGACTCCTTCATTCTCATTGATACCAATTATTCTCACATTGTTTATCCCAGCATCATCTCGCAGGTGATGGATTTTTTTTTTCCTGCATTCTCATTGTTTTTAAGAGATCCTTTCTCATCTTTTCACTAGCTGCACCTGCGTCTTCAAGATCTGAAACTTCGTCTTCGCTTTCACTCAAACGGTTTTGTAGACTCATGATTGATAATTTTAGTTCTTCTATATCTCTTTGACTGTGTTTCATGCGTTCTATTTCTTTTCTGTATTGCTCATTCAAGGAATCCATCATATTTCTGATCTCTTGTATTTTTTATCCGTGTCTTCTTTAGAAGTAGTTATTCTTTTTCTGCAGAGTTTCTTCCAATTTGGGATTCCTCCATATATTACTGGATTTGTTTCTGTATTTCAGATGCTATGATTTCAAAGAATTCTTTCTTTTTTCAAAGAATTCTTTTTTGATTTCAGAAATTATTTCTGCTTTGTGTTTCTCATGACCTTTCTGCTGTTATTTCTTTGCTTCAGATGTGGTTAATTCATACATTTCAACTGGAATAGTGCTCTCTGCACTTGTTGTGGTTGAGCATTGGTTTTCCCCCAGATTTTTCTGCATTTGATTCTTCATTTCAGATGCTATGTATTCATTGTTTTTTTATTTCAGGCATTAATTCTGGTCTGAGTTTCTCTAAACCTTTCTGCTGTTGTTCCTTCGCTTCCGTCTCTGTTAATTCATTCATTTCAGCTGAGCTAGTGTGCTGTTCATTTCGTGGTGGAGTCAAGGCCTGAGATTGCATTTTTCTCCTTGTCTTTGTCATTTTGTATAGCACTGACTTCTGACCTTTGGAGTAGAGCTTTGGTACCGCTATAATCTTAGCATGTACTGAGATTCGGTTGCCAGGCTTTTAAGTTTGAGATTATCCAATTATGCCTGGCTTGGATCTAGTGATTGTGCTCAGTTCTTTTTTTGCCTCAGCTCCTGTGGTTCCCGTCTGTTGGTTCCCTGATCAGGCGAGCACGAACTGGACTGGAATGCAGAATGAGTAGTGAAAATTCCCACTATCTTGACTGGCTTTGGGGTGAAAATCCGAAAAGGTGCTGGAGTCGGCCCTTGTGTCTAAGGTTGGTCGCACTCTACGTGGGGAGGCCTGGGATTTGGTGGGTCCGTTGGACTCCCAAATGGATAGTGAATATTCTTATTCACCACGAAGGCTGTGCTTGGTCAGCAAAGATATGCTGGGTCCAGGCTGAGGGCCGGAACAGAAGGCTGGAAAATCTTCTTCCAGCTGGAGCTCTCACTCACCGGCTGAGCTGGGCTGGGTCTGGGGCCCCGGGGTGGGACCGGGTACCACTGGGAAATGTCTCTCCGGATCGGCGGGCCTGGAGCTCTCACTCACAGGGCGAGCTACCCTGGGTCTTTTCTATTTCTAGTTTACTATGGCAGAGGTGATAATGCCACCTTCTCCTCAACAGCAACCACTAAAATTTATCCCCAAAATAAGTCGGTACAAAGCAGGTCTTTTTAAGAATTAAAAAAAAAAAAAAACTTTACATGGGTTGTTAAATCCTATCTTAAAACATAAAAGTCCAGTCCCCATCCGTGCCTCCCAGATAGAGGAGGAAACACTGGGACCTGTCCACACAGAGCGGTAGTTTAGCTGGTGTCCATCCTTGCATTACCAGTATCTAGCTGTGTGCAGAAAGCTGCTGCTTTGAGTTCCTGCCAGTGCCTCTGCCTCTTCAGAGTGCCTCCATGGTTCCCTCTCCTTGTGCCGCCACCACCACAAAACCTCCAGAGCCACTGTTTCTAGTCATGCCACCTTTGTTTATGCCTTGTGCAGATCTTCGTTGTTTCACTGATGTGAGAGATGCCAGATATTCATGGGGCAGCCATCCAGGGGGACCCCAGTGTACTGCTTCATAGCCTTCCAGGCACCTATCTGCCTTCCATTCCAAGTGCACATCTGCTGCTCCTAAACTTCGTCCAGAGCGGTCCTGGTCCCAGCTGACCTTTTCAGTGTTCTAAATTCAGCGAAGATTTCCTGAATATCTGCATCTGATACTCTAAAGGTCCACGGTTGACACCAACAACTTTCTACTTGTCTGTAAGTTGGCACCACCCCCAAAACCACTGTCGAAAATGTCATGCACTACTTGTCGTTGTGTTGCCTCGGCCTGCTGTAGGATGCCCACTGGTTCCTTCCACCACCGCCTGCCGCGGGCAATGGCTGGCCTCTTCTGCATGGGCCTGCCACCTCCATTCCCTGGCACCGGACCTGTGCACAACCTGCGCACCACCACTTCGGCTGCGCTTGGAGCTGTCCCTGCCCCGGGCACAGCCTCCAACTCAGCGCCTTGCTGGCTCCAGTTCAGCTTAATGATGCCCTCAGCTTAATGATGTTGTCCAAAGAGATATCCATTTTGTAGGTGGTGGTCGGCATGAAATCAGGCTTCAAAACCCCAAAGATTTGAAGATTCAAGTTTATTGAAAAAAGAATACATCTATAATTTATTAAGCTTGTAAAAGTTTGTCTCATTCTTTTTATTGTACCTAGTGTTTATATCACTTGTTATGTTTTGCAAATAATAATTATTTTTACACTCCCTTTTGTTTATTTTATTTATTTAGTATTATTATTAGTGTTTATTATTATTTGTTTAGTAGAGGGTTTCATTATGTAGATCACACACGTA
Organism: Ctenomys sociabilis; assembly: GCA_004027165.1. NCBI lineage: Eukaryota > Metazoa > Chordata > Mammalia > Rodentia > Ctenomyidae > Ctenomys > Ctenomys sociabilis. Next base: position 20,829 of record PVKA01020335.1, on the reverse strand, counting down.
GTGATTCTCCTGTTTTCAGCCTGCTAGCCACTGGGATTACAGGCGGGCGCCATCCCAATTGCTGTCTCAGCATGCCCTGGGGCCGGGGCCAGCATGGCAAGCCAGGGATCCAACGTGCTGCACTCTACCTAAGAAGGCACTTTAGTGTGCTGAGCTATCTCGCCAGCCTCTGCAAATAATTATTTTTAAAATAGTACTGATATGATTTGTAGTATTTTCTTTACTCATAAGTTAGCTATTATGATATTGTATAACAACGTTATACAATATCATAATAGCTAACTTATGAGTAAAGAATGTGGTTATAATGTGGTTATATAATAACACGTATGTTATATGATGTGTCCTATAATAATATAATGTAGTTACATAGTAATACTTACATAATAACATGCTATAGTTCGTTTGAACTATATTTGATGTTAAACTAAGGTTTCATCTGTGCTACAGAACTTAGCATCATCTCCAAGCATATAACATGTTACACAGAAATTATATTGAGTGGTTTCCACGCATCTGGATCATTGCAGCCGCACAGTACAACTGTGTGTAAGTGGCAATGTCCCTAGAGACACTGCTGTGTCAATCACTGTTGACGCATGAGGTGGCCTGGAGTAGAGACAGCGCTTGCAAACTGGTGCTGCTTCCTGTAAACATATTACTCTAGATGTAACATAGTGCAGAAATTCTGTAAAATGAAGGGCCAGCCAGATAGCTCAGCAGATTAAAGCAACTGCTTAGGCAGATGCAGAGACCAGGGTTTTTGCTCAAATGGGAAGGGGAACAAAGGAGACAGGAGGAGAAAGGGATAGGAGAAAAAAGAATGAATGGAAAAATAGAAAGAACAATTTAAATGGGGAGATAAAGCAGAGAGAGAAGGAGAATGGGACAAAAAGCATTAAACTATATTATGTACAGGTAAAGATTTCCCATGATAAATGTGATAATTCGGTATGAGAAATACACACTAATAAAAGATAGAGTGAAAAACAATGTACTAAAATATTTTTGGTTACAAAAACATCCAAGACTCTGGGTGCATGCCTACATGTACATGAGTATGGGTCTGTGCATGTCTGTGAAGTTTGACTAGTAATTTAATGTCTTTAATTGTAAATCTACTCCTAATTTTTCTTTCTTCTCCTGAACCAGTTTTGGTATACTGTGATTCTCTAGAATATTTTTTCATTTATCTAAATGATTGAACGAATGTGTTCACATACATCCATTCATTGTACTCCCTTCTAATCATTTTTATATTTGACAGGTCTTTAAGTCCACAATTTATTCCTGACTTTGGCAATATGATTCTTTATCATCTAATTAAAGGGTGATCAATAATCTTTCAAGGACTTACCTTTGGTTTCATTTATTGTCACTACTTTTCATCTATTACAAAGACAAGCAGCTCCTCTAATCCCATCCCTACTTCTGCATAGTGCTGAGGACTATGAAATACCCTCACAATTCAGGACAGAGTATCTCAATAGTTATTGTTGATATTTGGTTATATTTCATTACTACCTTTTATCAGAAAAAAAAAACTAGCCATTGGAGAGAAATCATGGGGGTTGAAATCTGGTTGAAGACGTGAATCACTGTGAACATTTTGAGATTAAAGCAGGACTAGGCAGAGATAGTGGGAGCTCCCGCCAGAAAAGGTCCAGGGAGAATGAAGTTTGTCTATGGGAGCTGCAGTTGGCCAGAACTTCAAGACACAGTCAGAGGCTCTTTCTGGTTATAAGATGAAGGACCTTGAAGGGGCAGCATGACAGAGGCTTGAAAAATAGAGCCTGACCATGTAATGAGGGAAGGAACTGTTAGCATAGAATGATCATTACCAGCCAATTTGAGAGTATGAGACAGTAAAACACTCATACTGCTAGGGGCTGGGTTACCTAGAGCTTTGCTCCAGAACAGGGTGCTGGGGCAGATGAAAAGAAGAGGGTTAAGAACAACCAGGCTTGTTGGAGTCACAGGATGACAACCACTTTCTGTTCACTGAATGGGAAAAGAGCACCTTTCAAGACTCATGCTGCTGGTTCTGTGGATCACACATTGGGTAAGCATGAGCTGCACAGTTAACTGAAGCAACCAGTCTCAGAGGCTAAACGAAGTGTCTCCCCTCTTTGTCTGAGGGGCATTTTGCTAAAACTGTGATAACCAGGCTTCTTTCCTAAGAGTCTGCCCCTAGGAAGTGAGCTCAGAAAGACTCTTGGTGGCACAGTAGTGTGCACATCTCCACTTGACACCCAAAGAAGGGCAAGCATTTTCCCACCGCATGCCCCACACTGAATATAGATGAGGAGGTCCAGAGTGGGGCTCAGTGATGAAGACAGAACTGAAGACTTTTTGCTTCTCTCCCAGCTGTCACTGGAGGCAGAGATGATGTAGGCATGGAACATCAAAGAGCAGAACACAGAGACCACAAGGGGGTGAAAGGAGCAGAGAGGGCCTTTCGGCTCCCTTCAGTGAGTGCATGCATAGAATGCAAGAGATGGCACTGCCATGGAACATCAGGGTGAGGAGGAAGTTAAAGCATCTATTTAAATGATGGGTGACGAGGGTCAGCGTGCTGTTTATGTCTTGAGACAGCAGCAAGAAAGGGAGGCACTCGTAGTAGGTGATGACCTTAGGACTACAGAATCAGTACTGTGTCATCCTACCAGTGTGGACAGAGGCTTTTGTGGCACAGATTTCCCATACAATCTCAACAAGGTACTCAAAAGAAAGTGAACTCTTCTGAAGCTCTATTGCAGGATTGAATGGGATTTTTAGTCCTAATAGGGTATTTTCCCCAAACAACCGAGAACTTCATGCCACAATGATATATGTACACCCATGTTTATAGCAGCACAACTTTGCTTGAAGTCAAATCTTCAAAGCAACAAAAATGCCCATCACCATAGGAATGGATGTAAAAGATGTGGTATTTTTATACAATGAACTATTACTCAGCTATAAAGAAACATATGTAAGTGGATGCAACTAGAGGCTACATTCATAAGTGAAATAAATCAGACCCACATATCTAAGTATTGTATAGTCTCACTAGTGTAAGAACCCGAAAGAAGAAATAAATCCTGAAAGTTTTAACAGATATAGTAAAACAAAAAGAAACAGAACTTAAGGATTAAACAATGAAGATGTGAGAAAGAAGAAAAGATAGGTGCTGGGGAGATGGCTTAGTGGAACAATTACTTCCCTGGCAAACACAAGGGTCTGAGTTCAAGCCTGGTTTCAACAAAAAAAAAAAAAAAAAGAAAAAAAGTTAGAACAAAAGGCATGGGGCAATCATGCAATTATATATGCAGATGGCTGAGGTAATTGTACTAAAAATTTTCATCAGATTTTTGAAAATAGCACATAAAGCATAGAATTTTCACCTTTCCTAACTATGCTGGTATCTGCAATCTAAGCAACTTCATTGAGGACAGCAATGTGTAATGTAAAAATCGTGCTTGAATACTTGTCATCTTGATCTACTACATTTGTACCATTTCTAATGTCATATCAATTATTACTGTATTCTCTTCAAAATATTTTTTAAAAACATCAAACAGAAAAACCAGAGAAATAAGAACAAAAATTTAAGATTTCTGGGAACAAGCAGTAATATGCAATCATATGTCCAATGCTACATAACTGTATCTGTTAATCTGAGCAACAGATTTGCTGACAAAAATAGATAATATATCAACCATTGTTAATCATCTATTCTTATTCTGAAAACTTGTAACGTATGTATTGTAGTATACTACTCTGTTTCAGTCATTGTTTCCAATTTTTGTTCCTGGTTTTGTGTTTTGATTTTCAAAATGAAATAAAATTAAATTTAATAAAAGATAGATCCCTATTGCAAAAGAAATTACATGTCTATATTGGGGTCACAGGACATCACTGTGAGCAGCAGCCGCTCAGAGGATGCTGACCAGATGTGCAAGACAAAATTTTTTAAGAGTTTTTCGTCTTCTCTGTGATAAAGCAGAATCAGTGATGGTTCCTCAGTAGGGAAGGTGATTGGGAAATAGGGATAATTTTATGCTTCTCCTGAATTGGGAGTTTTGACCATTCAGTTTACACAAGAATCACCCTAGAAATGTATTAAAAGTGTTGGCTCTGATTTGTTATGTTTTGATGATCATTCCATGAGATTCACTTTATTTTAAATGTTTATCATGTGACATTTCAAACATACACATAACTTGTGAGGCACCTTTCTATATTTGCCTTATGTCAATTCATTTAAGAAATTTAATATTTCCAGGCATAGCTGTGAATGACTGCAATCCCATCACTCGGGAGGCTGAGACAGGAGGATCATTGTGAGTTTGAGACCAATCTAGGCTCGAAGTGAGCTCAAGGTGAGTCTGAATAGCATAGCAAGACCCTGTCTCAAAAAGAAAAGACAAAAAAGTTACATGACACAAGTACAATCCAATTACATCTTTAATTTTATTTCCTTCCTTTCCTTCTTAGTTGTAATCATTATTCTAAAGTCAATATGTATTCTTATATATTTTTACTTATTTATTACAATAAACATGCCACATAACTTCAGTGCTTTTTGTAACTGTGGTATTGCATGCTACCTAATGCTTATCATAACTATTTTCAGTTTGTCTTCTCACCAGTCTCATGGTTCTGATACCTGTCATGAAGATCAAGCATGATACCTCATGTGTAATGAATCTATGGCTTAACTAATTTATGAATGTGTAGATACATGGTCTCCATTTTTTGCCACTTCCCAAATAAGTACAGTAAAAGAATTTGAACATGTTTCCTGGTGTGTCAAGCATGATACCTCATGTGTAATGAATCTATGGCTTAACTAACTTACGAAGGTGTAGATACATGGTCTCCATTTTTTGCCACTTCCCAAATAAATACAGTAAATGAATTTGAACATGTCTCCTGGTGTGTGTGTGTGTGTGTGTGTGTGTATGCAAGAATGTATATCAGAATTCCTGAGTAGTAGGGTATGTATATCTTAGACTTGTTCAGTATGCAAAGTATAATGATTAATAGATTATTTCTCACCTATTCTGTTCTAGGTCCGGTTGGACACAATTAGGCTACAATTGCTGGCTAAAACAAAGCCTTTCTGCTCATAAAGTCAGGTACAAGGGGCAGTCAAATAACCACCAATGTGGTTTGTTCTAAGGAAAAATAGCACCAAGAATGCAGATTACACAGAGAACTGACTCAGTCTGATTAAGTGGAATTAACTTAAGATTTATCATGCAGTTGAGATGCTAAATGGTAATGAACAATTTAGGCAGAAGCATTACACACAGGAGGAACACTGCAAATCAACCAATGTATCTATAGTATATTGGTACATTCCAGAAAAAAAAAACTTTCTGTAACAGGATGTAGATAATCACATCCTGTTTGCAACAGATTTGAAGAACAAAGAGATGTTTCTTTATCCAACTAGGTTAAAAATGTCACTGATAGCTTGGACAGAGGGCATGTATAATAGTAAGCACTGTATTCACAGGGGAGCAAAAAGAATATACTTTGGAAACTCGATTTACAGTTTTTCCATGATGAGCAACAGGATTTTCTTGAGGGCTACTTTGACATCCTTATTCCTTAAGGTGTAGATGAGAGGGTTCAAGGCAGGACTCACAATGGAGTACAGTGCTGCCAGAACCTTGCCAATCACTGGGGAGTAGCTGGAGCTTGGACTCAAGTAGGCATAGATAACAGTGCAGTAGTACATGGTGACCACCGTAAGGTGGGAGGAGCAGGTGGAGAAGGCTCGCCGCTTCCCCTCAGCTGTGCAGATCTTTAGTATGGTTGCAATGATGAAGCCATAGGAGACCACAGTAAGTAAGAAGTTCATATCAGCAAATAATACATCAGCCACAATTGTCATGATGTCATTCACATATGTGGAAGAACAGGAGAACAGTAGCAGAGGAGGGATCTCACAAAAGAAGTGATTGAGCACGTTGGGCCCACAGAAAGTTAACCTTAACATCATACAGGTATTGACAGTTGCTCAAAACATGCTGATACCCCATGTAGCTCCACACTACACACACCGTGGAGCTCATCATGGAGCCATAGCGCAGTGGCTGACAGATGGCCACATAGCGGTCATACGCCATGGCTGTAAAGAGCAACAGCTCTGCTGCTACAGACCATGTCAAGAAGTACATTTGTGTCATGCAGGCCCTGTAAGAGATGCCTGCCTCTTTAGCCACCAGGATCTCCAGCAGCTTAGGCACCACAGTACATGCACAGATAACATCCAGTAGAGCTAGGTTGACTAGAAAAAAGTACAAGGGGGAGTGGAGTCTAGAGCTGAAGCTGACAACTGCCACAATGAGGGAATTGCCACATAGAGCCACCATGTACAAGGAGAGAAAGAGGATTAAGAGGAGAATTATATACTCTGGCCTTTCTGAGAAGTCCCACAGGATGAATTCTGTCACTAGTGTCTGATTACTCATGGTTGTTTGACTCACCTTTGAATCAAATTACTTTTAATAAATTTTATTTTACTCCATTGTTCAAGTGGACGGTATGAATTTGTAAATACTGGTCAACATATATGCAACAATCTCTTCATCTTTAAATTTTCCAGTTTCTTTAGGCCTTATAAGTTTTTTTTACTTAAAGCAATTATTATTCTAAGGCAAATAATCTCTATCCTGTCCTACAGCCTTTAAAAAGTGCAGATATTTTAAGAATTTCACTTCTGCTAATTACTTAACATAAAGAAACTCAAATTAAAATAATTCCTCTTAAACTAAAAGTTTTGCAATTTTCTGCACATTTCTTATAACCATATTGAAATTCAAACAAGAGAGAGCATGCAACAAGAAAACAAGATGCTTACCTACTTCCAAGTCAAAGAACTTTCTTCTGGATGTCATTGGTCTCATCTTATGAATCTTGCTTTTTTTCCCCCTCTATAATACCTTATGGAGCTCTCTTTGAGTCAGCAGCAGAACTGAGCAAACGGTTCTAGAAAATTGGATATCAATAGAAAGAAGAATGACTTGACCCATATTGTTCAGCGTGTTCTAAAATCAAAGTGAATCAAAGACCTAGAAACAAAATGAACAGTTGTATAGGAAGATAAAATAGGTAAAATGCTGTTTGACATAAGCGTAAACAAAGACTTTTTAAAAAAGAATTAAGATTGCACAAAAATTAGAGCAATAGTCAACAAATGGAATTATGTCAAATTAAAAAATATTTTTACACAAAGCAAACAACCAGAGGAGTGAAGAGACAGCTTATAAAATGAAAAAAAAATTTAACTATTCCTCAGACATGACTTGTATGTATGACATATAAAGAAATAAAAATATTAGATTTCCCAAAATAGAGGACTCAAAAATGGACAATTATACAGACATGACTCAAAAGATGTGTAGATGCCTAATATATATGTGAAAAATTTTTTAGAATTTTTGGCCATTGGAGAAATGCAAATCAAAAAATATTTTTTCACTTTTTTCATAAAAGATAAGAGTAATCAAAAATTAAATTACATATTACTCCAGAAAGAATGGTTATCCTCAGGAACTCAGACAAAACAAAACAAGGGGCCAGCAAGATGGCTTATATAAGCACTTATCCAGCAAGGTCAAGGATCTGAGTTCAATCCCTCGTTCGGCCAAAAAAACAAAAAAATGTTGGAAAGGGTTTAAGGGCAAAAGAACCCTTATACATTGGTGATGGGAAGGTAAAGTAGTACAACCACTATAGACATCAGTATGGAGATTTCACAAACAGACATCAAAATGGGAATTTCATATACCTCTTGTGAAAGGTAGCTGTAGTTATATATGTCTTGTGAAAGTAGTAGAACCATCATGTTTCAGTGATATATGCAGACTCATGTTTATAGCACAACTCATAAAAGCTAAATATTGGGAGTGGCCTATATGTCAATCTATAGATGAGTGAATACAGAAAACATGGCAAATTAAAACAATGCAATACTCATCTAACCTAATAAAGGATAAATCTGAGTCATTTGCAGGAAAATTGAACCATTTGAGACCATAGAGCTAAGTGAAATGAACCAGATACAGAAAATTAACTATCACATGGTTTCTCATTTATGAGAAAATGAAAGTATAAGTAACTTAAGGAACAAAATGAAAGATATTAATGTCACCACTTTAAGCTCACACTTTCTAGGGATTTCTAAACCACAACCTTGGCACCAGGTCCAGTACTGTTGTATCCTGCCTGAGTTTTCCAAGTCCTATTTCATCCTACACGGCCTCACACTTGCTAGGTTGTTTTTCTTCAATCCACTCCTGGGCTACAGACTTCATGGAGGATGACATGGATCATCCAGGAACCTGTGCACATTCAGCATCAGTGCCAGTGAGGATCAGGGACATAGACAATGCCACAGCTCTTCACCTCCAGCAACTTGACAGCAGTGCTCTGCTGTCTGAGAACCCTATGCCTGTACATTATTTCTCTTTCTGAAGTCCATAGTTAGCCTCTCTCATTTGACAACATTTTGAATATTCCCTCTATAGTCTGGAAACATTTCCAAAGCCTGGAGATCGTTTTGAGTGCATATTTGGAGACCTGAGATTATTTTCTGTGGTCTTTAAGATACCTAATTTTCTCCCCGCCTCCTTTTCTTTCTTCTCCTCCCATTCCTTCTCTTTTTCCTCTTCCTCCTTCTTCTTCTTTGACTTCTTCTTTTTGATATCATGAGGCTTCTGAAACCCAGTTCTAAATCACTGTGTGTCTCTTGAAGCACAGCTTTCAGTGGACAAACTTTTATATCATCACAAGTTTAGGTGCAGCTCAATTCAGAAAACAAAATCCAGAACACAGGGAATGCAGTTTACACCACCGTCTATTGAGTAGTTAGAATAGCTTAGAATATGAAGTCACTCAAGCAGTATCATCTTGCTAAATACCATGTTCTCTAAATTTCTGTTGCTATTTACTGAAGACTCTGGTACATAGATATCTAAAGTACAAAATGGTTGGTTGGGAGGTTAAAGCTATTTTCTGGGACGTGCAACCCAAGTAAATAAGCTCTTCATGAGATGAAAGAATAAAGTGGAAGAGGTGAGAGAAATGACACTTAGATAGTACCACCACTTGGAACACTCACAATCTGATGCAGGTAGATGTCCAAAGCCCATTTTTCAATTGCTAAACCTTAGGACACTTATTCACAGAGGTAGAAGAACCAAAAATAAAACACAATTCATAGCAATAATTTAGAAAAGAGACCCTCAGCTCTTATAGGTGCACAGGTACCATGGGGCTATCCTTCATGAGATCGCAGAGGAGATTATAAGTGGATCATATGATTGGAGCAAGCAGTTTTCTCATTGTAACTTGTCACAGGTATGCAATCAAATACCTCAATATTATTCTAACACACACACTTACCATGCATGCTTTTAATGTTGATTCCTATACAAACCCACAAAACATTAATGTACTTTTCTCAGTGCTCTGAGTAAGACAATTTGGTAAAATCCTTCCTTTGACTTGGCATAAGGAGATCCTGGGAGGCCTGTGACTGCTCCCCAATAAGATCAACAGAACAGGACCTTGCAACTTCGAAGAACATGCAGGGAAACATGGAAGACTCACTGAGATTGTGGGTGGATTGCAACCACTGCGAGAACTAGATGTGTCTTGCAGGTTAAATGAGAAAATCAGGATTTCAAAGAGATATTCTTTAACATGACAGGGCCATGTAAGTATAACTGTGACCAATTAAGTTCAAAAATGCACTTCTTTATCTCAAGGCTAATAAAAAGAAATGCTGTATCTAACATTTTGTTTCATTATTTGAGATACGGAATATTTTACAAAGAAAAGAAAAAATTGGAATTAGCAAGCTCATTAAGTATAATTACATCTATATATTAACTTATAAACTGATATAGCTAAAAAGACACAAAAGAATTTATGATTGTGTCTTTAATTTATCTGAAAGTTGATGGAAATTTGAATGCAATTCAATTGAGATAACACAAAAATGTCTAACCTTGCTTTTTTTTTTTTTAGTGTTATAAACAAGTGTTTTTAAATTTAATTTTTGGCTTTTTTCTTCAGATTTTTGAGAGCATAATCTTGCTTGTTTTAAAAATTCTCCTTTTCGAAACAGTTATTGGCACACTGAGGTAGCATTGGTGGTATATTATGATATCATAAACTATAAGACTATAAAAGAAAAAAATAACCATTCATCCCAAGTCCATAAAATCCAACTACATAATATTGAGCTTGATAAGATATAAAGGAAAAACCAGGTTATGCATACACTTTATACTTGTATGATTGTTTGATCCAATATTATATTTCTGGGAATTAATAAACAATGTGATTGTGAGTTTCAAAGTATCCCGTTTCTACTATAGAAATATGAAGTTTAAGAATGGCTATCATAAATACTTTCCTTCAGAGTTGGTTAATAACTATAAGGATGCAAAGTCAGAGACTCACAAACACAGCAGCATCTCATGTAACTTCTAGAGTTCTTTTCATGTGCTGGAGTGAATATGTGAATGTCAGACTCGTAAATGTGAACAGGACTTTGAGAAGATGTTTTAATAATCTGTATGCTTACAAGGGAAAATTAGTCTCCTTTGTCAGACTTCTCAGTTCACTAGGAGTTCTCACTAGAGAGAGAGAGGTGGTTTCCCCAGAAGGAAAAAGAATGTGTCCCACCAGCAGTGCTCGGCATCAAGTGTTCTTGTTCTTTTGGGTTTTGAGCCGCACATACATACTGCTCCCTTGAGATCATTTATGGTCTTCTGGAATGCCTAGACTGTTGTCTTTTAGTCACTTTATCTTCTGAAAGCAAAGAAACTCAGATGCTGAGAAATATCATTCTAAATGATTACATTCACTCTTTTAATTTGATTAACACTTTCTTCTTAATTGTATAAGTTGACTTCCCTTCTATTGCTGATACCTTTAGGACCTTTGAAATCTAAAGAAGGAAAGCAAGTGTGGATTTATTTATAAACCTAACACACTCCTTCTTCATTACTGGTGCTTCTTTACATTGTCTTACTGTTATATTTTTCTCTTCTTTTCATTCTAAATAGCAATGGAAGCTGTGGTAGGAAAATGGCAGGGTGAGGAAACAAACTGCATCTTCAGAAAACAAACAATTCCTTTCGTTATATATGAATAGGTGTATGCCCACGAGAACTGAACTCAGAAGCCACAGTAATATCACAGGTAGATAAAACCCCGACCAAATTCATTCACTGAAGTGAAGTGCCCTTTTCTGGGCCCTCCAAGAGCAAGACTGGAAAGAAATGTATGAGTGTGGGAGCAATGAGAGGGCATCACCCGCTTGTGATGACAGAATTGGAACCTGAGACGTTGGTCATACAGGATACAGGGAGGGGCTGTGTGGTAAGGGGATTGTCCACCATGTGAGCTGAGAAACAGACAATTACTCTCCAGGAGACCTCTAGGGAGTATTCATCCACAAGCAACTGGAACAAAAAATTGCAAATCTTTTAAAGAGTGATTAGAAAATTCAATAAGTATGGAAAGGAAGAGAGAAAAATATTTAATACTTCTCTTTTGTTTGTTTCTTCTGTATGAGACAATCTCTTTTTGTATGTCTTTCTTCTCAGTGACTCCTTGTAATACAACGTTATATAGTGTATTAACTCTTGTCATTTTCCTTATTATGAAATTTATTTTTTCATAAAATAGAAAAATTATTTTATGGAAAATCCAGAAAATTCAGCAATGCAAAAATCAAGAAAATCAAGAACTTTCATGCCATATGGACAACATTATAACCCAACTTGCCAACATTGATTAAATATAAATATAAAAAAATGCACAAAAATATTTAAAAATAGAGAAAGACATGCAGAACACACAAAAAGGTATATTATAACCCGTGGGTTTAGAAAAAAAAAAAAAAGTACAAAGGAGTTAAAGATACAGGGGCTGGGGAGATAGCTCATCAGTCTGAGCCCTTGCCTCACAAATGCAAGTACCCAGGTTTGATTGCCAGTACCACATGGCAGGCCTGCCAGCTGTCCACAAAAACCAGGCATAGTGATGCATACCTGTAATCTCAGTGCTAGGGAGGATGAGACAAGAGGATCAATATTAGTTCAAGCTACATAGTGAAACCCTCTATCAAATAAATAGTAAATTTTTAAAAAAGGTGTATCACAATAATACTTATATCTTCATGTTTATATCAGTACAATTAATAATAGCTATATCTTTGAAGTAGTCTGTAGGTACATAAACAGGTGAATAGGTATAGAAAATCCGGCATTTACACACATTGAAGTACTCTTCTATCAGAAGGAAAGATAAACTTGAATCATTTATAAGAAAATGGATGCCCATTTAGGATGATAATGGTAGGTGAAATAAATCAGAAATGCAAGTTAAATATCAGATATTTTCTCATAAATGAGAAACTTAAAGATAAAACAAAAGATTATAAGAAACAAGGAAATAGATATTTTATAAAAGCAAAGGGATTAAGAGATGGAGAGAGCAGGGAGGGCAAAGGGATAAAAAGGAGTGAAGATGTGTTGTGGAATTCATTGAAGTGAAAGAAAACATTATGTACTGCAAACACTTAACAGTATAATATTTTGAAAAAGAAAAATCACCACAAAAATAAATAAAATAGAAATTAAATATTAGCAATAAAAATGAGACAAAAAGAAACGAGAAAGAATACAATATCAGATGAGAAAGAGACAAAATTAGAAAAGTTACCATTTAGAAGATTAGGATGAGGTATCCAGTAGACAATGTACACATCCTCCAAGAGGAAAGTCAAAGGACTAAAAATTTATTTCAAAATATATCTGAGGACTTCTGCTTGTGGTAGGATAGGTTTCTTGTGTTCAGTCAATATTTCAGCTGGTAAATCAAGAAAACCTGTATAAGTACAAAAATAATTTTTTAAAGTCTTTAGATATACCCCTGAAGAAATGAGAATCAGAAAAGCCAGGAGTCTAACGCAAAAATATCTGTGGAGAAGTAAATAGCGAAGAACTTTAAAATAATTCTAATATATATGCATGTGACCAAGTATCATACAAAATCCCATTAATATGATCAATGTATATACAAGATGGAAACTAAAACATGTGGAAGAAAATACAGATATCGCAGAAATCGAAAATGAATATAAATTCTCACTAGATAAATAGAATCTTTAAAAATGAATCCAATGTAAAATAGTGCATTTGAAATTAAGAATTCAACATGAGTCTACTTGCAGATTGGACAGTACAGAATATATAATCATACAGACATGCAAATGTTTCTAGAGGCAAAATTCCTGATACCTGAATCCTAGAAGCAGACTATATATCCACCAACAGATAACCAGATAAAGAAAATATGGAACCTGTACATAATGGAATACTACTTGGTTATAACAATGGACAAATGAGACATTTGTGGAAAAATGGGTGTCCCTGGAGATATAGAATGTTCAGTGAAATAAATCAGACACACAAGTTTAAGTAGTAGATGAAACTTCACATTTGAATAAGGCTAAGTGCAATAAAAGAGCACAACAAATGATGGATGGAAGAAGACAATGAGATAAGTCTCCTGCACATGAGAAGGCATCCAAGAGAATGAGGGAGAGGGGACCAGGGGAGGGGAAGGGGAAATAAAGATCATAAAGGAATGCCACGCATAGGAACCTAAAAACCTAAATGAATGCGAATGTTATGTATCATAAACATGAGATAAGATCAATAATATGAATAAAAATGAACGTAGGAAATGAAAATTTACAGGGGAATAGAGGTATGTGGGAAGGAAAAGAATTTTAAAAATCAGACTGCATTATGTACAGACACCAGGTCCCCAAGGTGATTGTAAACAGCATGTACTGCAAATGCGTACTAACAGAAGAGAAAGAAAACTGCATAGAAACTATATGTATGCATATACAGAAAAAGGGGACAATAAATTAAAAATTTTTTGTTAAACTGTGAAACTATTTAACATATGTAGAATTAGAATTCTAAAAGGGATACTGAAGTCATACATACTTGAAACCTAATCATCAAGTTTTTCAAAACTTAGAAATACTAAATATATCAAGTTCTGGTGGGGATGTGGACAAAATTCTTTCACATCATTGATTAATGTTAGATACTTGGGTAGGTATGGAAAGACACGGAAGTTCTTTCCATGTACTTCCGTGAAGAACACAATTACTACACCATCTTATGATCTCACTGCCGAGCAGATATCCAGAAGAAATGAAATCAGTGTGCTGAATAGATATAAGGACTGATATATTCATTGCAGCATTTTTTACAATAACCAAGAAATGGAAATACCCAAAGAGTTTATCAACTGATGAATGCACAGAGAATACGTGATACATATGCACAGTGAAATATTATTCATCCATAAAAAAGTGAAATCCCCTCCTTCAAAACAACTTGAATAGAAGTTGAAATTAGGCTACATGAAATAAGCTAAGAACATTAAGACAAATACATGACCTCAAGAATGTGTGAAATCTAATAATCTTAGTCTCATGAAAGTTAGAGTGAAATGATGGTTACTGGAAGAAAGGGAAAATAGGAGAAGATAAGGCAACTTTGATAACGAGTGCTAGTGAGTTACACTACATAGAAGTAAGAACTTTTTATATGCTATTGTGGAATAGACTACATATAAAGAAATGTACTGTACATTTAAAAGAGATATAAGAAAAGATTTTTGAGGTTTTTCACTACAAGGAAATGATTCGAGGATATAATTATATTTAAATTGATTTAAATAGTACATAATACATATATGTATCAAAATGTAACATGGTAAAAATATATAACGTTATCCCTTTATTATGTATAATTTTAATATCTTATCTATTAAAAATTAAAAGGAAAACATTTTTATACAAGTGATACCAATTTAAGAAACAGTATTTCCTTGGGGACTATGTTTTATGAAATGGTGGTGTGAAGCACTCCATTGGCCCTCTCCCACATAAAGCAAACATGTAATGGATGTACATTATAAGCAACCATCACTTTAAATCTCTGAAAAATATGTTAAATACATATTGAAAATTGTAAAGCATTTAAGAAAAATGTTAACTCTTTGTAAGAACAGCCAAAACCTGTCCCAGCTAACCCAGGACACTCTCCCTTCCACACCCATTTTAATGTGACAAAAGCTCTACTCCAATGAGTTTGGTCAGGAATATGGGTTCCTTCTTCTGCGCTCAGTGCTCTGCCTCAGCTCATCACTGTGCACACACCCCGTGAGGAAAGACCTCTCATGTGTCTCAGCACTTGTGAATCCATTCTCTAGAACATATTCTTGGGGCAGGCACAGCTGAGTAAAGTGGAGTTCACTCCCCTCACCAGCACCCATTCAGAGTGGAAGCTTCACATCACATGAACAGAAGGCTAAGAAAACAAGCCACAAATTTTCACAACATGAGTTCACTCACTGGACAGAAGCTCCACTATGGGGGTAGCAACTCAAAAGGACCAGGGCTGGCATCATTACCTAATGGCCTTCTTGTGTAGCACAGATGACACCCTAGGAAAACGGGCCACTTTGTCTACTCCCAGTTCTCAATACAATGACAGAGAGGTTCTGACTAAGGTAGAAATGTAGAACAAAAGAACAGAAATCACCATCTTTACATAATGTTTATTTTTATGAAGGGTCTACAGGGTGATAAGGGTCTCACTACCAGATCAGACTTGTAGTGATTTGCCTGTTTACAGCCTCCCAACGCTGGGATCACAGGTGAGTACCACCACTGCCCAGTCTCAGTTGCAGTTTTAGCATGCCCTGGGTGTAGGGCTGGCACATCAGGCCCTAGGATTGAACATCTGCCCCTGAGCCTGTGCTATTTGTCCGGCCCACCCTACTGGGTTTGATTTTATTTGGAAAAGAATGCAGACAAATTCGTGCACAAAGAGATTGTTGAAAACAATGAAGATTCTTGTGGTGAGCAATTAAGTAGACATTAATCTTGACACAGTAGGAGCAACAAGTAAAATAGTTGAGCAATTAGAAATTTAAGAGAGAAGACCAGTGAAAGAGAGCTCTTGTGGCTCAAAGAAACCTCAAAAGACTAGAAACATCCTAGTGTCCCAAAGGATATGGTTTTAATTGGACCAGACTGGTGTTGTCAAAAAACAAAAGAACATAATGAGTATAGAATTTCAATTCAGGGTGAAGAAAATTTTCTGGAGATGGAAAACGGTGACAGCTGCATGGAAGTGAAGATATTTGATACACTGAAAAATATGCTCAATACAGTTAAGTAGGGCCTGGAGTGATAGCTCAGTAGAAAAAGTGCTTGCCTGGCAAGCGCAGTCCTGAGTTCAAACCCTGATACTGAAAAAACGTAAGTATTCAGTTTCATGTTGTATCCATTTTATCAATATAAACATTAATAAAATCATCTAGAAGTAAAGGGTAAAAGTCATACCAGAAAAGGCAGATCACAAAGAATCTTAGTGGAGATATAAAATATGAGAGACATCAGTCAAAACCAATATCATCCTTTGTCATTCTATCAATAAAGTATTAAATATGAATGCATTAAACAATTAAATCAAAAGACAAATTGTCAAGGTGATTTTTAAAATACAAGATTTAAGTATATGTTTTTGATAAGACATATCCTTTAGATTCAAGGATACAAAGAAGTTGAAAGTAGAAAGTGAGAAGGAGAAGACCTATGTTGAGAAGCCCAATGTGGCTCAGCATTTATTGCTCTGAATTTTACTAACTGAAGAACTTTTAGGAAAGATACTGGGACACTCCAGAACTTGAGGATTGCAGTCAGTGACTGTTAAGGATGTGGTTATGAACTTTACCATTGCTATGGCTTGTGTCAAGATTTTCCCCAGCACCTTATACAATCATATGTGGGGCTTTCTCAGAAGAGGTTGGATCTAGAATGTATGACTCTGCAATTGATTCATGATGCAATGCTAAGATCAAGAGAAGTAGGATTAAGGGTGTGAGTACTATGTACCCTAAGTAGCCTGGTTAAGATATAAGAGAATGAGCCATGATGATCCTTTGTCGCCTTGTTCCCTTCTGCCTGCCATAAACTGTTTCTCCTCTGTGACTCCATTCTGGGGCCTTAGAGCCAGCCAATTATTGACCAAAACCCCCATAAATTGTGAGCTGAGTAAAGATTTCCTCCTTATAGCCATTCTTTCTGGAGTGAGATGGTATCTCATTGTTGCTTTAAGTTGCATTTCACGGTGTCTAGTGATGTGGAGCAATTTTTCATATATTTATTCACTTCTTAAATTTGATCCTCTGAGGAGTGTGTATTCATCTGAGATGCCCATTTCTGGATTGGGTCTTTAAATTTGAGGGCTCAATTTATCTTAGTTGTTAATATATTCTACAGAGCAGACCTTTGTCTGAGTGATTATTAGTTTTGAATTTTGAAATTTGTGGGTTGTCATTTCAGTTTGTTGACAATTTCTTTTGACATGCAGAAACTTCTCAAGAAGAGTTGACCCCAGTTGTTAAGAATTTCAAGTGTTTCCTGAGTGAATACATATTTGTTCATGAACTCTTGGCCTACTGCTATATATTCAAGAGTTCCTCCTAGTTTCTCTTCCAGGAGATTGAGTGTTTATGTTTTAATGTTTAGATCTTTAATATTTTGACTTGAGCTTGGTGCATGATGATAGACTTGGGTGAAGTTTTAGTTTTCGGGACATAGAAAGCCAGTTTTTGAGCACCAGTTGTTAAATGGCTATCATTCTTCTAGTAAGCATGTTTGGCCCCTTTGTTGAAAACAAGGTGGCTGAGTGTGTGGGCAGAGGCCTGTGAGTCTTCTAATCTATTCCACTGATACTCAGGTCTATTTTCTTTTCTTTTTTAATTTTTTTCAATTTTTGTTTGAGTGAAGTACAAAAATCAATGAGACAGTTTTAAGATACCTTGACAAGATGGATTTGATAAATTAATACATTGCAAACTGTTTTTATAATGTTTTGGTATCATATAAGGTGCATACATGAAATTACTATTACAGACATTATTATACCATATGTCTCTTATCATTAAATAAAGAAAGTGTAGCTGTTTACGTATCTTATTCTTTATACCTGAACTACACCAAAGATCCAATAATTAATACTTTCTACCTTGTTATTTTCCTAGTGGTTGTCTATCATACTAGAAGCTGACATATTATCCTGTCCAACCACCATTAGTGCAAATCTTGCCTCACATAGGATTATGTAGAAGCACAGGGTTATCTATCCCAACTGTACTGTCCATACACACACATCACGATTTTTCTATTCTATACCCCTTCCTTTATCTACACCTGTCAAAGATGGGCACTCCATTGTCATTCAACTACCTTAGGTACTTGAACTCGACAACACAATCCAATACAGTCCAGCATTCCACAACAACAGTGAGTAATTCAAGGAAGTTGTCGACCATAGCCATTTACAGGTCAGCTTAATATTATGGCCCCGCGATGTATACTTCATTTTTATACTTTTCTGCTGGATGGTTAAGACCTAGATAGAGCAAGACTTATATACCAACACATATACTTTATGTTTCTTATGTGGTCATTGAAGTCCCCTCAGGGTTTTTCTTGTAGTCCTGTACCTTATTCTGTAGATCCTTTGTCTGTGTTATCCATATGGATGAGTCACGGCGAATGCTTGACCAGTTTTCTCTCTGTGAGAGCCTCAGAGAAAGTTTTCTCTCCATGTGACTCTCCCCAGGCACACTATAGAACTTCGATTTCTTTTGTCTGCGGCTCCATAATCTCCTTGTTCAGAAAATTTGGAGCTCAAATGAGTTTCAAGATGTTGCAGTACAGGTTCTCCTATGTCCTGAGTCTTCACTGACCTTTAAAGGCTAGGGCCAAAATGTTGGCTGGCCTTGTCACTCTTCTATTTCTCCAACTCTGATTTGTAAACTTATGTTATTAACCAACCAGAAGAAAAGCTGATTAGTATCCTGCAGCATATGCCATTCACTTTGCCTTATCTGACTCAATTGATTTTCGTTGTTGCTGTACATTTCCTTTTGTATTTCTGCTTTTCACTTGTTATACTAGGGAGACTATATGATATTTACACATGTTTGTCTGGATTATTTCACTTATGAGTATATGTTCAAGTAGTGGTAAGTAAAGAGTTCATGAAAAAACATATATTCGCACGGGAAGCACTTGAAAGAATCAACAACTGGGATCAACTCTTCTCAAGGAGTTCCTGTATGTAAAAAGAAATTGTCAACAGAGTGAAAAGACAACCCACAATCTTTGACAAAATCCTAACTAATAAGAAATCAGACAGAGGACTACTGTCCAGAATATATAAAGAAATAAGATAAAACAGGACCCTCAAATTTAAAGACCCAATTAAAAATGGGCATCTGAAATGAATACACACTTCTTAGAGGATGAAATTAAAGAAGCGAATAAATATATGAAAAAATGCTCCACATAGCTAGTCACCATGAAATGCAAATAAAAACAACACTGAGATACCATTTCACTCCAGAAAGAATGGCTATCATAAGAAAATCAACCAACAACTAATGTTGGAGAGATTGTGGAGAAAAGAGAACACTTCTCCACCTCTGGTGGGAATGTAGACTGGTACAACCATTGTGGAGGTCAGTGTGGAGACTCCTCAAAAGAGTAGGACTAGAAATCCCATTCAAGCCGGCTATCCCCCTGCTGGGAATTTTCCAAAAGGATCTGAAAACATTGTATCATAGTGGTATATGTGTACCCATGTTTAAAGCAGTGCAAAGTGTGAGAGCAAAATCTTGGAAACAACCAAGATGTCCATCACATGAGGAATGGTTGAAAAAGATGTGGTATTTCTATATAATGGAGTATTACTCAGCTATTAAGAATGATAAGTTTGAAGCATTTATACTGAAGTGGATGCCTCAAGTCTATTTACTTGTCAATAACATGTTGATTTTATCACAGTGGCTTTGTAGTATAATTTCAAGTCAGGAATTGTGACACCTCCTGAGCTGTCTTTGTTGGCTAGGATTGCCCTTGCTCTTCTAGGTTATGTGTGGTTCTGAAAAAATTTTAGGAACGATTTATCTAGGTCTGGGTTGTATGTTGGTAGCAGTTTGATAGGGATAGCATTAAATCTGTACAGTCAAGCTGGCAATCCCTCTAATGGGAATGTTCCCAGAAGAACTGAAAACATTATATCATCATGATATGTGTGTACCTATGTTTCTAGCACCACAATTTGTGATAGCAAAATCTTGGAATCAACTAAGATGCCCGTCACATGAGGAATGGTTGCAAAAGATGTATTTTTTCTTTTTTTTTTGAAATTTTTTTTATTCATTTTTTTAATTAAAATACAAATGTCAATCAGACAGTTTCAAGACACCTTAACCATACAGATTCGATGAATTAATACATTGCAAACTATTTCATAACATTTTGGTATTGTGCAAGGTGCATACATGATATTATATTTACAGATATTATTTTAGCAGATATCTCTTATCAGTGAATTAAGAGTGTAGTTGCTTACTTATCTTATTTTTATTTATTTATTTATTTATTATTTTTTTCCATTAATTTTTATTTTATTGAAATACAAATGTCAATCAGACAGTTTCAAAACACCATAACCAGACAGAGTCGATGAAATAATACATTGCAAACTGTTTTCATAACGTTTTGGTATTATAGAAGGTGCACACATGATATTATATTTACAGATTTTTTTCCATTTATTTTTATTTTATTAAAATACAAATGTCAATCAGACAGTTTCAAGACACCTTAACCATACAGAGTCGATGAATTAATACATTGCAAAC
>PVKA01020334.1:0-40541 GCA_004027165.1 Ctenomys sociabilis | reverse complement strand
GTGAAATAAATTAGACACAGGTTAAAGATTATAGTTTCTCTGATAAGAGAAAACCAAAGCATAAGTAATTTAAACAGCAAAATAAAAGAGAGATGGCAGGGAGGAGAACTCTATAGAGATGGGAAGGGACCTGAGGGAGGAACAACAGGAAAAAAAGAGAAGGATTAAAATGGCAAAGACATGATATGTACATGCACCCATTTACTCAGAGGAGTGTCATTAGTATGAATCATAAGCATATACTAGTTTTTTAATAATCATTTTACAATACCTAATAGAATATGAATGAGTGAATTAATTAATAAAATCTTTTCATTTTTCATCTACCAGTGTATGACTGTAATAAAACAGATGGACAATAACAACTGTTGGCAAAAAGGCAAAGAAAGTCCAACTTTCAAAATATTGCTGTTGGGAATCTAAAGTTGTATATAGAAATAGTTTGGCAGTTCTTTAAAAATTTAAACAGAAATCCTATAAGATGCAGCAATTATACTGCTAGGTATTTACCCAAGGAAAATTGAAAACATATACATATACATATACATAGAAAATAATTTGTACTGAGATGTTCATAACAATAGCATTCATAATAGATAAAAGCTGAAAATAATTTAATAGCCATCAACTGATTAATATATAAGCAAAATATGATATATCCATACAAGGAAATGTGTATCCCTAGCCTTCTGATCTTTGAAAACGGGTGCTAACAATGAACACTGGAGAAAGATAACTTCTTTATTATTAGTATGTGTTTGTAGCATGTAATGTTTACATTCCTTGTGGCGAGTTGGTATATATACAAAATGCATCTTAATTCCTTTTTTAATCCCTCTTTCTTCCCTCCCTGCTCCCCAACCATCCCTTCACTTCTTTTTTTCTACATATTTACAATGCACACGTACATATTCCATCATAAAGAATGACAAAGGAGTGATTCATAGGAAAATAGATGCACCTTGAAATCATAATGGTCAATGAAGTAAATCAGAGATGCAAGATTAAATATCACATGGTTTCTCTTACATGCAAAATAAAAGATAGATGACAGCAAGAAGAAAGGTAGATATGTCTGAAAAGGGGGAAATATTGAAAGATGGATTGAGAAATGGGGAGAGAAGAAAGGGGACCAAAAAAAGGCAGCTCTTCTAACAAATGGTGCTGGGAAAATTGGGTATCCACACAAAGAAGAAATCTAGTGGTGAACACCTCTGATCCCAGTACTTGGGAGGCTGGAAACAGGAGAATGACTGAGTCTAATCTGTGTAGTGAATTCCTGTAGACCCTGTACTAAATATGTAAATTTAAAAAAAGAAGAAATCTAGACCATGTTTCTCACCTTGCACAAAAATCAAATCAAAATAGAACTAAGATCTAGATATAAAAATAGAGACACTGCACTGAACCAATGGAAGAAAAACTAGGTAAAACACCTGAAGATACAGGCATAGCTAAGGACTTTCTGAACAGAACACCAATTGCATAAGAAAGAACTTTAATAATCAACAAATGGGATTACATCACATTGAAAACCTTCTGGACAATAAAGGAAAACACCAAGCAAAGAAAAAAATTGTAGCTACTCCTCTAATAGAAAATTAATAAATTAATATCTACAGTGTTACAATATTTCTTTGTACAGTCTCAAAAACTTAGACATCTAAAAACAAAAGACCCAATAAACACTCAAAAAAATGACAAATGCTAGTGAGGATGTGAAGGAAAGTAAATCATTCTGCATCGCTAGTGGGAATGCAAACTTGAGTGATTTGTAGGGAAATTAATGTGCCTTGAAATCATAAATATATGAATAAGAGGCACAACTGGTACTGTTTATTTGAACTTTGAATTATTCAAATGAGAGAACTATATGGTATTTAAGATCATCCGTCTGATTTATTTCATTTAACATTATGTCGTCAAGGTGTACCCATTTTCCTTCAAATGTCTTAAATGTATCCATCTTTATAGTCAAGTCGAATTCTATTATGTATAAATATCAACCCATTTGTCTACTGATGGGCATATAGACCATTTCCAAGATTTAGTTATTATGAATTGTGCTGCTATAAACATTTGCATGCATGTATGTCTGTAATATATATTTAGGTCTTTTTTATTTTTTATTTTAGGGAAGGATCTACAGGGGGTTCAGGGTCCTACTACTAGATCAGACTTGTAGTGATCTACCTGTATACAGCCTCCCAAGAGCTAGGAATACAGGCACGTGCCACTAAGCCCAGTCTCAATTCCGGTCTCAGTGAACCCTGAGGGGAGGGCCAGCATGGCAGACACAGGAATCAAACCCCTGGCCCTTGCACCTTCTTGCAGGAGTGTTAGTCTATAGCACTTTGAGGAAGAT
Organism: Ctenomys sociabilis; assembly: GCA_004027165.1. NCBI lineage: Eukaryota > Metazoa > Chordata > Mammalia > Rodentia > Ctenomyidae > Ctenomys > Ctenomys sociabilis. Next base: position 38,176 of record PVKA01020334.1, on the reverse strand, counting down.
ATCTTGGAGAAAAATAGCTAGATCAAATGGCATTTTTATATTTAGCTTTTTTTTGAAATTCCCATGTAGTTTTCAGTAATGACTGCCTTAATTTACATTCCTACCAACAATTTAGAAGGATTATTTTTTTCACCACTGTTATACCAGCCTTTGTTATAACTTGATTTCTCAATGGTGATAATTGTTTCTGGCATAAGGTTGAATCTTACTGTAGTTTTAATTTCCATTTTTAATGGCCAGAGATGGTAAACATTTTTTTCATGTTTATTATGTATTTCTTCTTCTTCTTCTTCTTCTTCTTCTTCTTCTTCTTCTTCTTCTGATTCACTAAATTTATCTTAAAAATCATAAACTATTTCTTACACTAGAGCATTACATTCTGCACACTGCTCTGAACAGATGCCAGAGACATGTGGACTATGGTTACATTCCTCCCTGTCCCACCCCCCAAATGTTTACAGTGATCACACAAAGCAAGGTGTTCACAATAATTACATGGAGACACAGCCCAAGCCTATGCCCAGTGAGTGTGTGGGAGAGCTTCTAAGCTTCCCTTTGCCTGCTGGATCCCTCTGGACCCATCCCAGGCACACTTGTGAGTGAGTCCTTCTGTCCTGATTTCTGGACCCTTCCAGACCCAACCCAGGCCTGGCATACAGGCCCAGGGTGAAACTCTGCAGCTGAAGTTCATGCAGAGAGGCTAGGGGCCAGAACCACCCAGCTAATTCAGGGGCAGATCATCTTGCCAGAGGGGCACAGTGGGTTCATATGGGCTGCAGCAGGAAGAAGCTGAGCACAGCAGCCAGACCCAAGCCAGGCACAACTGAATGAATTCAAATTTCAAAGATCTGCACCTGGTAAGCTGAGATACTTTGCTAGACCCAGATCTATCAGATCATCCTCCCTCTTTCTCTCTTGACTGAGAGGAGGGCAAAAGGAAACCAGGATGAAATAGTCTGCCTGGAAAATACCAGGTACATCAAATAGATGTGATCAGACAGAAATTAGCAGAAATAAATTAAATACAAATTCCCAATTTAATATTTACTTAGCTATACAGACATAATGATTGCTCTTATTGTCTAAAGTATAAAGGCATTAGTTACAAAAGTTTGTCAAAGCTAAATATCATTACCCATTATTGGTGCTCCTCATTGTAGATCTGTAAAGACAAGACTGCCTTAACCATATAATCTCTCTTGGGTAAGAATTTCAGTAGATGCTAAGATTACAACTGCACCAAAGCTCTACAGCAAAGGTCACAGGACAGTGCTATACAAAATGACAAAGAGGAGTAAAATGCAATTTCAGACCCTGAGCCAACCCAGAACAAATGCAGCAGACACTGGCACAGAAGAAATTGGGAATCACACAGCAGAAATCTTTGAATTAATAGCGTCTGAAGTAAAGAAATGACTACAGAAAGGCATAGCAGAACTCAGATCAGATATAACCTCCAAAGTAAAAATAGAAATCTCTGAATTAATAGCATCTGAAGTCAAGAATCAACTGCAGCAGAAGCATAGAGGAAATCATGTAAGAAATGATCCCTGAAGTAAAAAAAGGATAACTATAATGAACGAATTAATAATTGCTTCTCAAGAAGACTCTGATAAAAAATTAGAGGAGAATAGAAAAACAATAGACTCCTTTAGTGAGCAATATAGGAAAGAAATAGATCACATGAAGCACAGTCAAAGAGATACAGAGGAACTTAAAAATCTCAATCACAAGCTTGCAAAACCGTTTAAGTGAATGAGTATGAGATCTTGAAGACTGTCGCAGCTAGTGAAAAGGTAAGAAAAGACCTCTTAGAAAGAACTATGATGCACAATAATTACATGAGGGTAAATTTGTTTAAACCATTAACAATGGACAAAAAAAAATCACTCACTCTGCTGCTGTTTTAAAATTTCAGTGTTAGTTTTTGCACACCCTTCCCCCTAGCCCTGTTTGTAAGGAACTAAAACATTACATCTGTTGAACACCAAAGATTTCACTACACTTCAAATACAGAACACCTATGATGCAGTACTCCTTCAGTTCTTCTCTCATCTTAGAAAAGCTTTACAGAATACTGCTTTACACTGTTCTGTAGCAAATACTGTGCATTCTGTGTCTGGTCCTGTGTTCTTGTAATGGTAATGATCTGATCTTCAGATCCTTCTAAGGGCTCATCAAGTTTGATAGACGCTCCCAATGCATGACAGATTTGTTTAACCTACTGACCACCCTTGATAATAATAAATCCAGCCAAATCTTTGGGAATAGTTACTTGTGTAGGTCCACCTACATCACCATATCAGCCATGACCCCCTGCACAGGAATAATCATATCCAGAGCCACTCTGTGGTTCATATGCCATCTGCCATTCTGATTGGCTCCACTTTTCTATTAGAGTCCCAAGTTTCATCAGCACTGAAACAAACCATGCCATCACAGCAGTTTCCAGGTCTTCCTCTTCTATCATAGGCCATTAGTTCTCCTCCTCTAGGTGGTGGTGGTAGTAGAAGAGGAAGATTTTGAGCTCTGTTACCACACTGGCCACCTCGACCAGGAGGAGGGATGGTGGTCCCCAACAAGGTCTCCTGTCATCATAATCTCTTCTAGAGGTAGGCATGGGATCCCCTCTCAACATGGAGACATTCTGTGAAAATCACAGGAAATCCCATAGGTATTCCACGAAAGTCATCAAATATCATGGCAAAACCACCATAATTGTAAGTTTCATCATAAATATTGGTAAAAGGTGAAAGATTTATACAATCTGAAGAGAAACCAGAGTATTCATCATAAATATTGGGATCATAAGGCTATGCACATCTTTTGATGGGCAACTGAGTTGTAAGATCAAGGATGATTTTTTATGCACTCTACAACCATGTCAGGCTTTCCTCCAATAAGAACATATCTATCAGTGGAATGAGCACAGCATTCTTGGAAAAGCTTGATTGCTGTCTGAGTGTTCTCTCGAAGTTCTTTGATTTTAGTACCTTTGATCCCAATAATTCCTCCTGCCAGACTGAAGAATTAACGGTCTCAACTCACAGTCAAAGGCACTTCCTTTATACTGTTGGTAATTTAAGAATTTCACAGCATCAGATTCAAGCAGGAGCTGGCTGGTTGCAGTGGGTGATGGTAACTGCAGGCCCTCTTCCAAGGCAGGGATGATTTTCTTCAGAATTTCTCCAAATGGTTTCAATATCAACACTGATACTCAATGTGCACTCGGGGCCACTGCTTCCTGGGACTGAAACACTGGCATTGTAGTCTGTATGGAGAGCCTTGGTATCCTTGCCTCTTTTTCCAATCACTGCCCCAGCATTCTTGCTCTGAAGTGGAATTCATAATTCAACCACCTCATCGGTGTTTCTAGATCTTTTATTTCTTTCCTATTTTTAATGAGAAACAAATAGCAATGAGACATTTTCAAATCAAATTAGTGGAACAGTTTCAATAATTAATACATTTCATACTGTTTTCTTAGTGGTTAATTGTTGTACAAGATTCAGACATGATATTCTACTTACAAACACTATTAGAACAGATCCCTCTGTTCACTGAACTAAGAGAATGTAGTTGTACATCTATCCTAACCATTTTGAATATACAGATACAAAATGGTCATTCATTTGTATTCCCTTTTTGTTTAGTTTTCTCAATTAAATAATATAGGTGTGGGTGTTCAGTAAAATATTCCCAAATAGTCCAGTAGTCCATAGTAATATTGGGTTTTCCATATGTCTGGCAATGTCAGAAGTTGTTGACTTGAGTCCTTTACAGCTCAGCATAATAATATGGTTTTACTTCTTATACTTCAGTTTAATATTTTCTGTTGGACAGTTAAGACCAAGATAAAGCAAAACCTATGTACCAAGAATTATAGCTTTTGTATCTAAGGTCAGTCAAATCCCCTCAGGATTTATCCTGAGACCATGTAATGCAGTTTGTAGATCCTTTGTGTCAGCCATGTGGATGAGTCACGGTCATTGCTTGACCAATTTCTTTTCTGTGAAAGCCTGAGAGAATGTTTTCTCTCCATGTGACTCTCCTTAGGCACACTCTATATCATCTATCACTTTCCTTTTTGGCCCCCTAATCTCCTTGATCAGAAAACTTGGGACACAACTGAGTTGCATGATGTTATAGTACAGGTTCTCATATGTTCTGAGTCTTAATTATACTTGAAAGGCTAGGGCCAAAATATTGGCTTTGTGGCCCTCCTTTCTCTCTAATTTGAGTATGAAAACTTAGGTTGTTAACCTTCCAGAAGAGAGGCTTATTGTTATTAACATACATCCTAGCTATTGAGCTTAAACTCACTACCTGTCTGAATATCAAACATCTTAGGCTTAACATTTTTCAGAGGTATTTTTCATCAGGTATTGATATGTTAAACTTTAAGTCCCTAAAAATATAACATAAAAATTTTTAAAAATTCAAATATATTTTAAAAATAGGAATAAACAATTTTGTATGTTTATAAACACATAAGTTTAGAAATCTAACCATAAACAGCATTGCAGCAAGACAATCCTGCATCACACCTTTTCTTCTCTGCTGCCTTCATTCACCACTACACCAGCCCCCTTTTTAAACAAACATCTACCCGAGAGACAGCTCGACAGCAACCAGCATGTCATGACAAGCTGCACCTATTCAGAAGACCAGAATGACAGGCACTCCCAGGCTGAGCCTACTACTACAAATTGTCATCTTCAATGTAGTTGCTTAGTTCACAGGTATCAGCATAGATAGTTAGTCAAGGTGAGAATCCTTCCAATTAACTGCTTAGTTAGAAAATCTTCTGAAGATTCTGAGGATCATTGCCTTACTTATCTTGTACATATAACTATATGGCTTTGCCTCTGTCATGTTTTTTAGCTGTTCTCCTTGATCTCTCTTCCTTGTGTAATCTTCAAGTTCTTGCTTTCCTTTTAAATGTGTAATATCTTTCTATTTGTAATTCTTCCTTTGAGTTATTATACTACGGAGACTATATGATACTTACACATGTGTGTCTGGTTCATTTCACTTATGCAAATACGTTCAAGTGGCATCCATTTAAATATGAGACCTTCGAGTTTATCATTCTTTATAGCTGATATAATACTCCATTGTATAAAAATACCGCATCTTTTTCAACCAATCCTGAGGTGATGGGCATCTTGCTCATTTCCAATGTTTAGCTATCACAAATTGTGCTGCTATAAACATAGATACACATATATCACTATGATACGATGCTTTCAGTTCCTCCAGGGAAATTCCCAGTAGGGGGATAGCTGGCTTGAATGGGATTTCCAATCCCATTTTCTTAAGGAGTCTCCACATTGATTTCCACAATGGTTGCAGCAGTATTGAGGGCCATAATGTATTTTAGTTCTTTATAAATTCTAGAGAGTAGACGTTTGTCTGAGTACCTATTAGTTAAGATATTTTTGAAATTTGTGGGTTGTCTTTTCACTTTGTTGAAAATTTCTTTCGCCATGCAGAAACTCCTCAAGAAGAGTTGATAACAGTTGTTAATTCTTTCAAGTATTTCCAGTGTGAATACGTGTTTGTTCTTGAAATCATTGCCTACCCTCATGTCTTCAAGAGTTCCTCCTACTTTCTCTTCCAGGAGTGTTTCTGCTTTAATGTTTAGATTTTTAATCCATTTTGACTTTAGCTTAGTACATGGTGAGAGATTTGGGTCAAGTTTTAGTTTCTGGCATGTAGAGAGCCAGTTTTTCCAGCATTGTTTTTTAAAGAGGATATCTTTCTTGCAGTGAGTCAAATGACCTGCAAGATGCTTTCAGTTCCTCCAGGGAAATTCCCAGTAGGGGGATAGCTGGCTTGAATGGGATTTCCAATCCCATTTTCTTAAGGAGTCTCCACACTGATTTCCACAATGGTTGCAGCAGTGTTGAGGGCCATAATGTATTTTAGTTCTTTATAAATTCTAGAGAGTCAAATGACCCTTTTGTCAAAAATAAGTGACTGAGTGTGTTCAGAGAGGCTTCAACGTCTTCTAGTCTATTCTAGTGATCCTCGATCACTAGGTCTTTTTTGTTGCCAGTACCATGCTAATTTTATCACAGTAGCTTTGTAGTATAATTTCAAGTCAGGGATTGTACTGCCTCCAGCCTTGTCTTTGTTGCCCAGGATTGCCTTTGCTATTCTAGGTCTTTTCTGGTTCCAAATAAATTTTAGGAATGATTTCTCTAGGTCTGTGAGGTATGTTGGTGGTAGCTTGATAGGGATTGCATTAAATCTGTACATCAATTTTGGGAGTATAGCCATTTTCACGTTGGTTCTTCCTATCCAGGAGCAGGGAATATCTTTCCATTTTCTGAAATCATCTATGATCTCTTTTTTCAGAGTACTATAATTTTCCTTGAAAAGATCTTCGACATCTTTAGTTAGATGTATTCCAAGGTACTTCATTTTCCTTGGTGCTGTTGTAAAAAGGTATTGTTTCTATAATTTCCCTCTCAGTGTGTTTGTTATGTGTGTAGAGGAATGCTATTGACTTTAGGGGATTGACTTTCTATCCTGCTATGCTACTGAATTTGTGTATCAATTCTAGTAGCTTCTTGGTGGAAGTTTTTGGATCTTCCAAGTAAAGTATCATGTCGTCTGCAAATAGTGATAATTAAACTTCTTCTTTCCCTATTCTTATTCCTTTTATTTCTCTGTCTTGTTTAATAGCTCTAGGTAATACTTCAAGAACTTTACTGAAAAAGAGAGGTGATAGAGGTTATACTTGTCTTGTACCATATCTAAGAGTAAAACATTTTGGTTTCTCCCCATTTAGAATTATACTAGCTGTTGGGGTTTCATAAATGGCTTTTATCATATTGAAATTGAGGACTTCTATTCCAATTTTCTGTAGGTCTTTGAACATGAATGAGTGTTGGACTTTGTCAAAAGCCTTTTCCATATAAATTGAGATCATCATGTGGTTTTTAGTTTTCACTCTATTGATATAGATGTAGTATATTACATTTATAGATTTTTGAATATTGAACCACCCTTGCATCACTGGAATGAATCCTACCTTTTTATGGTGTATAATCTTCTTTATGATTTGCTGTATTCTATTTGCTAGGATTTTTGAATCTATGTTCATGAGGGAGATTGGCCTATAGTTTGCTTCCTTAACTGACTCTTTTCCTGGTTTTTGAATCAGTATAATACTTGCCTCCAGGAATAATTTTGGGAGGATTGCTTCCTTTTCAATTTCCTTGAAGATTTTGAGGAGTATTGGGATTACATGTTCTGTAAATTTCTTGTAAAATTCAGCTGTCAATCCATCAGGACCTGGACTTTTCTTTGAGGTAGGTTTTTTATTACATCTCGCATTTCATGGGCTGTTATTGGGCTATTGAGAGTGGTTATATCTTGCTGACTCAGTTTTGGTAATTTGTACCTTTCTAGCAATCTGTCCATTTCTTCTGTGTCTTCTATTCTGTGAGAGTAAAGATTCTCAAAGTAGCTATCGATAATCTTCTGAATTTCCACTGGGTCTGTGGTGATTTCACCCTTTTAATTTCTTATTGCTTGTATTTGAATTTTTTCTTTCCTCTTTTTGATGAGGTTAGCTAGGTGCCTATCGATTTTATTTAATCTTTCAAAGAACCAGCTTCTTGATTTGTTAATTCTTTGAACTGTTTATTTTGTCTCAATTGAGTTCATTTCTACTCTGATTTTTGTGATTTATTCCCATTTTGGGGCTCTGGGTTTCATTTGTCCTTCCTTCTCTAGTTGTTGGAGGTGTAGCATTAGGGTGTTTATTTGTTCCTGTTCCGTTTTCCTAATGTGTGAGTTCATAACTATAAAGTTCCCGCCTTAGAACTGCTTTCATCGCATCCCATAAATTTCTATAAGTAGTGTTTGAATTTTCATTGAATTGTAGATATTGTTGAATTTCTTTTTTGATTTCATCTGTGACCCATTAATTGCTGAGTAGGTTGCTGTTCAATTTCCATGAATTTATTGGTTTTTTTTCTGGTTTCTTTTGTCATTTACTTCCAGTTTCTTTGCACTGTGGTCAGATAATATGCATGGTTTGAATATTGAACCATCCTTGCGTCCCAGGGATGAATCCTATCTGGTCATAGTGTATGATCTTCTTGATGATTTGCTGTATTCTATTTGCCAGGATTTTTTTTTTTTTGAGTATTTTTGCATCTATGTTCATGAGGGACATTGGCCTGTAGTTCTCCTTTTTGGTTGTATCTTTCCCTGGTTTTAGAATCAATATTATACTTGCCTCCAGAAATGATTTTGGGAGGACTGCTTCCTTTTCAATTTCATTGAAGAGTTTGTGGAGTGTGTGGATTATATCTTCTATAAATTTGTTGTAGAATTCATCTGTGAATCCATCAGGACCTGGACTTTTCTTTGTCGGTAGGCTTTTTATTATATTTCATATTTCATTGGCTGTCATTGGCTTATTGAGAGTTGTTATATCTTCATGGTTCAGTTTTGGTAATTTGTACCTTTCGAGGTATCTGTCCATTTCTTCTGTGTCTTCTATTCTGTGAGTGTAAAGATTCTCGAAGTAAGTGTTGATAATCTGAATTTCCACTGGGTGTGTGGTGATTTCATCCTTTTCATTCCTTATTGCATATACTTGAATTTTCTCTTGCCTCTTTTTGGTGAGGTTGGCTAGAGGCTTATCAAGTTTATTTAGATTTTCAAAGAACCAACTTTTTGATTTGTGGATTCTTTGAACTGTTTTCTTCATCTCAATTGAGTTAATTTCTGCTCTAATTTTTGATTTCTTCCCGTCTTTGTGCTCTGGGTTTTGTTTGTTCTTCTTTTTCTAATTGTCGGCAGTGCAAAATTAGGGTGCTAATTTGTTCCTGTTCTGTTTTCCTAAGGTGTGAGTTCATAGCTATGATTTTTCCCTCTAAGAACTGCTTTCATCGCATCCCATAAATTCCTGTAAGTTGTGCTTGAATTTTCATTGAATTATAGATATTGTTGAATTTCCTGTGGTCAGATAATACGCATGGGATAATTTCTATTTTCTTGCAAATACTTATGCATGACCTCTGGACTAGTATGTGGTCTATTTTGGAAAATGACCTATGTGCAGCTGAAAAAAATGTGTGTTCAGCTGTGGTTGGGTGGAACACTCTGTATATGTTCACCAGGTCCATTTGTTCCAAGCTCTGGTTCAGTTCTGCTAATTCTTTGCTAATTTTTTGTCTGGTTGATCTATCTTTTTGAGATAAGTGTGTGTTAAGGTGTCCTGTTAAGATTGTGTTCTTAGACATTAGGCTTTTCATGTCCATTAAGATTTGTCTTACATAGTTGGGTGCTCCTGTGTTTGGTGCATAGATATTTATGAGTGTTACTTCATGTCCTTGAATTTTTTCCCTGACCAATATATAGTGGCCTTCTTTGTGTCATTTTATCATTCTTGGTTTGATGTTGAAACTGTCTGACAACAGAATGCTACTCCTGCTTTTTTCTGAGGTGCCGGGGCAGATAGTATTACTTTCCATCCTTTGACTTTGAGCCTATGAATGTCCTTTTGAGTTAAGTGTGTTTCTTGTATCCAGCATATTGTTGGATTTTGTTTCCTAATCCACTGTGCCAGTCTATTTTTCTTAATTGGAGAATTGAGTCCCTTTACATTGATGGTTATATTTGAAATGTGCTGATTTATGTTTGTCATGATATTTACCTGGTGTTGTTTACTCCTTTGTAACCTGTGTTTAATTGTCCGTCCTGTTTGGTGGGTTCCTTCCATTCTCATTCATGGAGCTCTGGTCATTGTGGTCTCTCTCTAGAACATCTTTCAGCAGCCTGTGAAGGGATGGCTTTGTCATGAAATACTTTAGTTGTTCTTTGTCGTGGAAGTATTTCACTTTTCCATCAAACTTGAAAGAGAGTTTTTCAGGGTATAATATTCTGGGCTGGAATTTGTTTTTGTGTAGGACTTGAAGAACTCTACTCCATGCTCTCCTTGTCTTCATTGTTTATGTAGAGAAGTTGCCTGTAATTCTGATGGGTTTTCCTTTGAATGTCATCTGCTTCTTCTGTCTAGCAGCTTTCAGTATACTATTTTTGTGTTTGATTTCTGGGATCTTAACTATTATATGTCTTGCTGTGTTTCTACTTGGGTTGAAGTCATTTGGTGTTCTGTATGATTCGGTGACCTGAATGTTGGATTCTTTCCTCCAATATTTGGGAAGTTTTCTGAGATTACTTCTCCCCAAATTCTTTTTATGTCATTTGAATTGACTCCTTCATTTTTGTTGATACCAATTATTCTCACATTGTTCATCCTGGCATCATCTTGCAGGTGATGGATTATTTTTTCCCACATTCTTACTGTTTTTAAGAGATCCTTTCTCATCTTTTCACTAGCCGCACCGGCATCTTCAAGATCTGAAACTGTCTTTGCTTTCACTCAAATGGTTTTGAAGACTCGTGATTGATATTTTTAGTTCTTCTATATCTCTTTGACTCTGCATCATGCGTTCTATTTCTTTTCTGTATTGCTCATTGAAGAAATCCATCATATTTCTGATCTCCTCAAATTTTTTTTATCCATGTCTTTTTTAGAGGTAGTTATTAATTTTTTTTCTGCAGAGTTTCCTATAAGTTGGGTTTCATCTGTGTATTTCCAGACTTGTTTCTGTATTTCAGATACTATGATTTCAAAGAATTCTTTTTTTTTCAAACAATTCTTTTTTGATTTCTGAAATTATTTCTGCTTTGAGTTCCTCATGACCTTTCTGCTATTGTTTCTTTGCTTCAGATGCTGTTAATTCATACATTTCAGATGGAATAGTGCTTCTGCACTTGTTCTGGGTGAGCATCGTTTTTCCACCCAATGTTTCTGGAATTCATTCTTTATTTCAGATACTATATATTCAGATATTTCTTTTTTAATTTGGGGAATTACTTCTCATTTTCTTTCCTCTATAGCTTTCTGGTGTTTTTCCTTTGCTGCTGTATCTGTTAATTCATTCATTATAGCTGAGCTAGTGTCTTCTTCCCTTACTGGTGGACTCGAGTTTTGGGGGTGCATTTTTCCCTTTGTCTTTGTCATTTTGTATAGCAGTGATCTCTGACCTTTGGTGTAGAGCTTTGGTGCAGCTATCACCTTATCTTTTTATGAGATTCTGGTGCCAGTGTATTAAGTTTGAGATTATCCAGGTATGCCTGTCCTGGATCTAGCTGTTGTGTTCAGTTCCTTTTTGATGCAGCTCCTGTGGTTCCCCTCTGTTGGTTCCCTGGTCAGGTGAGCACAAACCAAACTGGGATGCAGAGAAAGTAATGAAAATTCCCACTGTCTTGGCTGGTTTTGGTGTGAGGATCTGGAAAGTTGCCAGAGTCTGCCCTCATGTGTCAGGCAGGTTGCTCTGTAGGTGGGCCGGCCTGGTCTTTGGTGGGTCTGCTGGGCTCCCAAAAGGATAGTGGATGATCTTATTCACCAGGTAGGCTGTACTGTGTCAGCCAGCCTGTGCTAGGTCCGGGTCTACAGGCTGGAACCAGAGAAGGCTGGGAAAGGTCCCTCCAGTGCAATCGGCCTGGAGCCCTCACTCACAGACCAGGCTGTGCTGGGTTTCGTGCCATGGAGTGGGACCAGGGATAGCTCATAAATGTCCCTCTGGCGTGGCAGACTAGGAGTTCTCACTCCAGGCAGACCTTCACTGTGTCTGGGGCCGTGGGGTGGGACCGGCAATTGCTAGGAAATGTTTCTCTGGTGTGGCGTACCTGGAGCTCTCTCGGGCCCCCGGGGGGCGGGGAGACAGGGAATCCCTGGGAAATGTCTCTCTGGCATGGTGGTCCTGGAGTTCTACACTCACTGAACTTTGATGCCCAGGGAGTCAGGGAAATTCCCATTCGCTCAGCGGGCTTTAGGGAAGGGGATCTGAGGAGGTGCTGGTGAGTGGGTCCTGAGGTTTCAGGCCAGTCACTGGCTTGGAGGGCTTCGAGGTGGGGATCCGGGTAGCACCAGTGGGAAGAAGCAAAAGGCTCTCCCTTGGACTCACCACACACTCACTGATCTGGGAATCCTTGTGAGTAGTACAAATTCCCACTCACTGGGAGAGCTTGGGGTGGGATCTAGGAGGCTGCTGGAATCAGCTGCTATCTCAGGCCGGTCTCTTGGGCTGGGTGACGTGGGCGGGATCAAGGAGGGTGGCGGAGTCTGCCGCCCTGTCTCAGGCCAGTCTCTGGGGCTCCCATATTCTTTTTATATAATTTGTATTGACTCCATCTTTCTCATTGATGCCTATTAGTCTCACATTCATCCTTGTATCATCATGCAGGTGATGAATTACTTTTTCCTACATCCTTGTTGTTTTTAAGTGATCTTTCCTTACCTTTTCACTAGCTGTACCAGTATCTTCAAGATCTGGCACTCTGTCTTCACTTTCACTCAAATGGTTTTGCAAGCTTGTGGTTGAGATTTTAAGCTCCTTTATATCTCTTTGACTCTGCTTCATACAACCTATTTACTTCCTGTATTGCTCATTGCAGGAGTCCATCTTTTTTTCCAATCTCTATTTTTTAATCAATGTTTTCTTTAGAAGCAGCTATTAATTCTTTTACTGCAATTTTTTTTCAGGTAGGAGTTCCACCATATTTTTCTGTATTTAATTCTTTTATTCAGATCCTATGAATTCAGAAATTTCTTTTTTCATTTCAGAAATTAATTCTGTTTTAAGTTCTTCTATACCTTTCTGCTGTTGCTTATTTACTTCTGGCGCTATTAATTCATACAGTTCAGCTGAGTTAGGGTCCTCTGCATTTGTTCTGGATGGGCACTGGGTTTCCTCCTTATTTTTCTGCATTTGACTCTTTACTTCAGATGCTATGTGTTCAGAAATTTATTTTTTTATTCCAGAAATGAATTCTGATCCGAGTTCCTCTATACCTTTTTCCTGTTGTTCCTTTACTTCTGTCTGTTAATTCATTCATTTCAGCTGAGCTAATGTCCTCTGCACTTATGGGTGGACTCGAGGCTTGAGATTGCCTTTTTCTCCTTGTCTTTGTCATTTCATATAGCACTGACCTCTGACCTTTGGTGTAGAGCTTTGATGCAATTATAACCTTAGTGAGTAATGAGTTTTGGGTGCCAGTCTATTAAGTTTGAGATTATCCAGTTATGCCTGGCCTGGATCTAGCTGTTGTGTTGAGTTCCTTTTTGTTGCAGCTCTTCTGGTACAACTGTGAGCCTGGAAATCACCTATGTTAGGTCCCTGGTCCGGGGAGCACTGGGGAGTGCAGAATCTCTCTCACACACTCACCAGGCCGGGCAGGGATAGATCGAGTGCCAGGAGATTCACAGAAGTTCTCTCTCTTGTGGCGGGCTTGGGGGCAGGGGTTCCAGGGGGTTGCCAGGCAGGCCTGTCTTGGTGTCTCAGGCAGGTTTAGGATGTTTTGGGGCCTGAGGCTCTGCCTGGTGCAGAGCGCACATGGGAAGAAGACAAAGGCTCTCCCTCAGACTTACCACACACTCACCAAACTGGGATGCCGAGAGTCGGGAAAATTCCCACTCGCTCAGTGGGCTTGGGGGTAGGGGCCATGATTTTTTTCTTTACAATTAGTTTTGGGCAATTTCTGTTTTATGTATCTTGGTATGATTTTATGCATATTTCTTGTGCAAAAGTTTCATTTTTCTTGGAAATATGGAGCTGTAATTTCAACTAAATTCAGAAATTTTAAGTCTTCAAATATTTATTGCCTACCCTCTTCTACTTTAAGAATTCTAATTATTTGAATATAAGTTTCTTGATTTTGGCTCAGATAGAACTAGTATATGACTGATCTGTAGACTGTTCTTCATATTTATTTTAGACAATTTTTATTATTATATTCATTTAAGTTTGTAAATATTTTACCATGTACAATCCATTATTAATCTCATGTTATGTATTCATCTCAGAAATATTTTTCTAAAATTCACTCTGTCTATACCTTATATCTTCCACATTTCATAATTTGTCTATAATTTTTGATTTGCTATGTAATTATTATTATTGATTTTCAATAAAGTTAATGAGTATAGAAAAGATTAACAGATAGATATGCAAGATGGGACAAATGATTAAATATTACCAAATATTACCATATGCTTTCAAGAAAACTTAAATTATTGTTCTTATCTCTCAACTTCTTTTTTACCTTTTCAAAAAAGAATTTACTTTAAAGAGATAGTAATAATTAATATGACATTAGAAATGGTACACATTGAGAAGACCAAGATGCCACATATTTTAACCATGATATTAGTATTACACATTGCTGTTCTCAATGTAGTTGCTCAGTTCACAGATATCAGCAAAGAGAGCTAGTCAAGGTAAGATTCTACTCATTAACTGCTATTTTCAGAAAACTCATGGAAATTCTTAGGACAATTGCCTTAGCCATCTTGTATGTACACATGTATGGTTTTACCCCTACCCTATTTCCTATCTTTTCTCCTTTCTTTCTCTTCATTATTTAATCCTTAAATTCTGTTACCTTCCATTTAATTGTTATCAATGATACCTTTCAGTTTTTATTTCTTCTTTGGGGTTCTTAAACTAGGGAGACAATACAATATTTACGCATGTGGATCTCATTTATAACACTTATGAGTATAGTCTCAAGTTGTATCCACTCAGATACAAAGGTTTTGAATTTGTTTTTCTTTATAGCTGAGTAATATTCCATTGTATGAACATGCCACATCTTTTTCATCCATTCTTCAGGTTTTGGGTGTTTTGGTTGTTTCCAAGATTTGGCTATCACAAACTGTGCTGCTATAAACATGGATTCACATATATCACTATGATATTTTCAGTTCTTGTGGGAAAATTCCCAGAAGGGGAATAGTTGAATTGAATTCCTGTCTTAGTTTTATAAAAAGTCTCAACACTTATTTCCATAATGGTTGGGCCAGTCTATGTTCCCACCAACAGTGGAGAAGTGTTCCTTTCCGCTCACAGCTTCTCTAGCACTTGTTGTTGGTTGATTTCTTTATGATAGCCATTCTTTTAGGGGTGAAATGGTATCTCAATGTTGTTTTAATTTGCATTTCTCAAATGGCCAGTGATGTGAAGCATTTTTTCATGTATTTATTTGTCTCCTGTATTTCTTCTGAGAAGTGTGCATTCATCTCAAATGCCCAGTTTTGGACTGGGTCTTTAAATTTTGGGACCCTAATGATTTTTAGTTCTTTATGTATTCTAAATAGAAGAACTTTGTCTGAGTGCTTACTAGTAAGTTTTTTCCAAATTTGTAGGTTGTCTTTTTACTCTATTGGTGATATCTGTTAAAATGCAGAAACTTCTTAGTAAGAGGTTGTCCCAGTTATTAATCCTTTCATGTATTTCCCATGCAGTTTGATTTTTGTTCATGAAATGTTTGCCTACCCCTGTATCTTCATGATTTTCAACTACTTTCTGTTCCAGTAGAGGTAAAGTTTCCATTTTAATGTTTAGATCTTTAATCAGTTTTGTCTTCAGTTTATTGGATGGTGGTAGACCTTGGTCAAGTTTTACTTTTCAGCATGTAGAGAGCCAGTTTTTCCAGCACCATTTGTTAAAGAGGCTATCTTTCTTCCAGTGAACATGTCTGGCCCCTTTCTCAAAGATAAGATGGTTAAATGTGTTTGTAGTTGTATCTGCTTCTTCTAATCTAGTCTATTGAGTCTCAGATTTCTTTCATTCTTTTTTTTACCAATACAATGCTGAATTTATCACCATACTTTTGTAATATAATTTCCAGTCAGGTATTGTAATGCCTCCTGCCTTGCCTTTGTTACCCAGGATTGCCTTTGCTATTTTAGATCTTTTTTGGTTCCAAATAAATTTTATGAATGATTTCTCTAGATCTGTGAGGTATGTTGGTGGTATTTTGATAGGAATTATATTAAAGCTGTATAACAATTTCACAACGTTGGTTTTTCCTATCCAGGAGCAAGAAATATCTTTCCACTTCCTAAATCTTCTTTTATCTCTTTTTTTCAGAGTACTATAATTTTCATTAAATATATTTTTTACTTCTTTAGATTAATTCCTATGTATTTTCTTTTTTGTGTGGTGTTATTGTGAAGGGTGTCATTTCTCTAATTTCTCTCTCAGTGTGTTTGTTATCTGTGTAGCGGAATGCTATTGACTTTGGGGTACTGACTTTGTAACCTGATATGCTACTTAATTTGTTTATTAATTCTATGAGCTTCTTGGTGGAGTATTTGTGTCTTCCAAGTAGAGTATTATGTCATCTGTAAATAATGACACTAACTTTTTTACCTTTTCTTATTGCTTTAATTTCTCTCTCTCTTGTCTAATGGCTCTAGCTAATTATTCCAGAGCTATATTGTATAGCAGGGTGATAGAGGACATCCTTGTCTTGTACCTGATCTGAGAGCAAAAGATTTCAGTTTTTTCCCGTTTAGATTTATGTTGGCTTTTGAGTTGTCATCAACAGCTTTTATTAGATTGAGGTAGAGCCCATCTATTCCAATTTTCTGGGGGTCTTTGATCATCAGTGAAGAATTCCAGTTCCTCACCATTTAATATGATATTGGCCATTGGTTTTTCCTAAATGGATTTATCAGGTGAAAGCCTTCTTACCTACTTTGTTTTGGGTTATAGCATGATTGGGTGTTCGACTTTGTGGAAGGCCTTTTCAGTATCTACTAGTATCGTCATGTGATTTTTGTTCTTGCTTCTGGTTACGAAGTATATTAAACTTTTGGACTTACATATGTTGACTCATCCTTGAAACCCTGAGATGATGCTGACTTAATCATGAGGTTTATTCCTTTTGATTATTTGCTGCACTCTTTTTGCCAGTGTCTTATTACACATTTTTGCATCTATGTTAATAAGAAGGTTGAGCTATAATTTTCTTTTAGATTGGCTCTCTGTCTAACTTGAAGATTGGAGTGATGCTTGTTTCTACAAGTGAGTATTGGGAGCTCTCTTTCCCTTTAAATTTTATTGAAGGGTTTGAAAAGTAATGATGTCATAATGTCTTCAACAGTCGTGTTGAATCCAAAATATGACATAAAACAGAAAAATTAATCTAACACCTGCTAGATAATGCTAAGATGACCAACTTAAAAGTAACTAGAGTTAGAAACTAAGACAGCTCATATGGAATATAAATATGTTTATAGAAATCATATTCTTCAAGTATAAAGAAAGACTTCAACCTATAGGTAAGTGAGACAGAGCAATATCCATCATGAAAATATAAAGCTTTTATGACATGTCTTAGTCCAAATTCTAGATATCCAACAAAAAGAAAGAATCTTAAAATCTGTCAGAGAAAAGCAAAAAAATCATATAGCAATGTAAACCCATTAGGATTATAGCAGAGATCTCAGCACAAGCTTTAAAGGCAAATAAAGAAAGTGAAGTATTGGAAGCTCTAAAAGCAAAAAACTTTCAGACCAAAATAACAATCATACAAAACTATCTTTTGAGATAGATAGAGAAATAAGGACATGAAAATGATAGCTTAATAAGTTCATGAACATCAAACCAGTACTCCAGAAAACACGTAAGAATATTCCAGGCAGAGACAACAAAGCTAACAAAGTCAAATAGTTAGACAGGATGAATACATCAAGCAAGGCAAATAGATAAACAAAAAAAAAGGAGTCATCCACAGAAAAGAAACACTATGTCAGGAATAAATCAAAACCTTCCAGTAATAACAATATTTATGGGCCCTTAATTCCACTGTTAACACACTAATAGGCACAGTGGATCAGAAAACAGAAATCAATAGTCTGATGTATTTAAGAAACATACATAATTCAACAAAATATTCATAGACTAAATATTAGACGATGTAAAACAATTAAAGGATAGAAAACTTTCTGCAAAAATAGATCCACAAAGCATGCTTAAGTAAATACTAAAAATTATCCCATGTTACTCACGAAATGTGGTGCATTGAAACTAGAAATCAATCACATAAGAAACCACAGAAAATTTATAAGCACTTTAAACAACAACATACTGTTAAATACCCAATGGGTCATGGAGGATATTAAACAATTTTTGAAATCAATTTCATGGATCCCCAAGGTAAAGAGTGGTATCAAGTTCACTTTCAGACAAAGCAAACCTCAAGCTAAAACTATCACATAAGGCAAAGAAGGTCACTATATACTAGTTAAAAGAACAATCCAATTGGATGATATAACATTTTAAAATATATGTCCAACAAATGCTGGAGCACCTAAGTTCATAAAATAAAACTACTGGACATCAAATAAACACCAACACAATCACAGTGGATGATCTCAATACCCTGCTTTCACTAAGAGACAGACTAAGTGCACAAAAACCCCACAAAACAAATGTCTACAGAATGTTCTACCCTACTGCAACAGAATACAGATTATTTTCAGCAGCACATGGAGCTTTCAGAAAAGTAGATCACATACTAGTCCACAAAGAATGTTAAACAAATACAAAAAAATTAGATAATGCTTACTCTGAAATGGTGGTGCATTGAAACTAGAAATCAATTCCAAAAAAACCACAGAAAAGTTATAAACACCTGGAAACAACAATATACTAAACACCCAATGGGTAATGGAAGAAATTAAGTCATTTCTGGAAACAGTAATGTTATTATCACAAGCCAGAACCTATGGGACACAATGAAAGATGTCTTAAGAAGAAAGCTTATTGCATAAAGCTCACATTTGAAAAACAGAGCGCGCTCAGATACATAACCTAATAATGGCCCCCAAGGCACAAAAAACAGCAATCCAAACTCAAACTAAGCTTAGGGAGGGAAATCATAAATATCAGAGCATAAATTAATAAAGTCGAGGCTAAAAATTAATCAATGAATCAAAGAGCTAATTCTTTGAAAGAATAAATAAAATAAACCCTTAGCCACACTTACCAAAAGAGAAACAAAGTTTCACGTTAATGCACTTAGTAATGAAAAAGATGAAATCACAAGAGACACCATTGAAATTTAAAAGATATTATAGCACAGTAGAAAGAAACTACTATGAAAAATTATATTCCAACAAATTGGAAAATCTTCAAAAAATGCACAGATTCTTAGGCTCATACAAATTTACCAAAACTAAATCAAGACACAAAAAGTCTGAACAATCCAATAATAAAAGCAGTGAAATTAATGCAGTAATTAAAAAAATCTTCCAACTAAGAAAAGCCCATCATCTGATACATTCGCTTCTAAATAGAATTCAACTTCCACTGTTTCTCCAGAATTGATTGTTTAATTTAAAACCCTCATTCTAAGATTTTCCCTCTTTTCCCGAGTCCAGAGTTCTTCCAACCTGTACCCGTAATTTGCCATGTTCAAATTTTTCACACTGGAGCCTAGCCAGGCATCTCACCACTATTTGCCTTTGGCGGCATTCTCCTCATTGGAACTTGGTTTGCTGGATTTTTTTCCCTAAATATGTAAATGTAGCACTTGTTTGATCTGTGGTTAAAGACTTCTTGAAATTTTCGGAACTAAGTATGTTGATGAGCTCATAAAGTTTCCACAGATTGTGTGTCATTCACAACCAACAAATCTGGAAGGAATCCCAACTTTAAAATGCACTTCCCAGTGCTTTCAGCCTGAAAGGTGATATGTCTGTTTTTTAAACATCTCAAAGTCACTGGAATGTGCATTGGCAATATTTCTAGACCAGATTTCTGGGGAACTATCTCACTTGTCTGAGAAACGCAGTTAAAGATACTAAAATCTCAATAAGCCTCTGGACTACTTTATTTCAATCACACAGATGGCTGCTTTGGAGACAATCATATATATTAACTGAGATAAGCAGACATCTGTTCTGGAAAAAAGAGTATTGCCCAACTGTTATCATGAACAAAGAGTCTGAGAATGTCATGCAGAACATAATATACTCTGTAGATAGTAAGCATTGGTTCAACATTCATTTATTTGTTCATTCACTCATTCATTCATTCATTCAACTTGCATTTCCTGCATAAGGAAAATTGCAGGGACCTGTGTTATAATCACATAAATTAGGCACAATCTGGTCTGCAAAAGGTTATCATCCACTTTTGCACACAAATAACTCCAGTGCTATGGTAAAGGTTTTGTATGTGTGCTTGTGTAGAATGCTGTGGGAATGCATAGGAGCGACCAGCTTTTGACCTGTGAAATTCAGGGTGAGCTTCCTAGAAGAGTCTCCACTTGAAACTGGGCCTCAAACCGCCAAATTTGGCTGTTTACCAGCTTTAGAGAAGAGAGTAAAGAAGTCATGCAGCAAAGGCAGAGCTTAGAAAAAGAAACTCCATATTTTAGAAGTACTTGGGAACATTATGTGGTTAGAACACCAGCACCCATAAAAAGGCACCAAGAACATTACTGTGGGGATACGATAACTAAGTTTTCATAATTTCATCCTAATGACCATTATATGATTGTATGTGGTCTCTTCTGGAACACATTTTTAATTTAACTCTTGAACACCATATGGGAGTAATGGGTTCCACTTATAGGTTATAAATGAGTATTCCTCTAATCTGTCCAAAAATATGTCCTTAACTGATCACCAGCAGGGTCATTTTCCCCCGTTTTATGATTTCAGAGGTTTGGTACTCCTACCTAAACCCCAGGTAGCACACAGATAAAAAATAGATTTGAAAGACACCATTGCAACCCTGCCTGGGGTAGTAGTCTTGCCTACCTAAAAGCCAAAATTCACCCTCTCTTCACACACACAAACTGCATGGTTGCTTTTTTTGTATCACTTTTCCTTTTTCATGATTTCCCATGGTGTTAATATTATTCTTTTATGTATTTTTAAATGAAACAAAAAATGAGTTAATCTGCCCAGTGATGCATGGAAGCCAGAGTAGGACGTTCTCTCCATGCAGGCTGGAAGGATCTGATACTGAAATGCTGACTAGAAGCATCTGCGAGTGTTCATTGCTACAGTAGCACACCTGGCACCTGACTAATCCAGTGTTAGCTCTGCCTGGGCTCCAGCCTAGTAAAAGCTAAGGGTGGCCCTGTCAACATGAGACTCTGGAGAGTCAGCTTCTTCTGACACTATATGGATAAAAATATTAAGGGAAAGGAAAAGCTCTTGCAGGTTGCAGGTAGAATAAAAGTTGATTATCCAAACATTTTCCTATACCCAGAACAATTTGAGACTATCCCAAAAGAAGATGCTTTTAATTAAAGTTGCTCTGGAATTTTTAAAGAAAGAGACAAAATTCTAGTCTTGCCTAATCCCTGGAGGAAACTGTTAGCTTCTAGTGTCTGAATTTCTTCTTGCTGCTAGATGGACAGAACTTTCAGAGCTTGCCTTGAGCTCCTTTCCCTTTGTCTGTCCTTGTGTTCTGGTTCATGTCACACTCCCTTGGTAATATCACTCTTACCCATGGCACAAATCTTCTTTGGGAAAAATGGAGGTCATTCTGTAGCATGCATCAGCATGCCCTGGTTTAAAAAAAAAAGTCCTTCACTGCACTTGAGATGCTTAGAACCATGTCCCTCAAGATGTCTAAAAAGCCTCTACCAAGTTGGCTGAGAACCTAAGAAACAGTAAATGCTGCTGAGAGCAATGTGTGTTGGTAGAGGCTACTGTGGGCTCTGCACACAGCCGTGCATAGCCTCAATTCCCCATTGACAATAAGCTGGGGCCCCTTTCTGGTCCCAGAGCATCCTCTGCAAGCATCTAGGGAAAATAGGATCTTCTAGGTCCCTGAAGCAGCATGAAAAGCTTGACATTAAAGACCCCCAGAGCATGTTCATGGCCAGACCTTACCAAGTCAACCCTAGGACCTTGAGCTATGCCCTTCGCTATGACCTGTTCATCCATAAGAGGAGCTTGAAAGCCTTCACAGGTTTCAAATAATGTATGCCAAATATCTGATACACTGAAACAGTTTAATAAATGAGAACTTTTATTGCTGCTGTTGTTGTTGTGGTATTGTATTGCGGAGTGAAAAGGACTTGAATCCTGATTTTGCATCTTTGAGGTTTGCTAGATTGGTGAAAATATTACTTAATCTTCACTGGTTATATGAATTATAGCTCATTTAAGAAAAGTGCCTAATAATGTTCCTGACTGAAAGTGGTACTCAATAAAAGTTATGCATCATCACTTTTTATAGATCAAAGCAGGAATGAAGATTACTAATGTGGGGTCATCTAAAGCAATGATGTGTGAGCATAATAAGCCTTTTGAATTATTCTGTGGGAAATAAATTCTCTTTTAAACCTAGATGCTTTGTTTTCTCTCAAGTCAGGCAAGTTCTCAACAAAGCTGGGGTCAGCAAAGCCAAGGTATGGCACTGGACCTCCTCTCTTCTGCCTTTTACAGTTCCTCCTTCATCTGTCATTTTCTGAGAGACAGTCTCTCCCACCTCAGATCCCCTGAGGAGAGCTGGAGCAATAGGTCACTGTTACTTGAACTGCTGGAGAATTTTCAGACCATGAGACTCTTGTCTCTCTATTCAAAGTTGGCTCATCCCCAGAAAGAAAAGAAGCCAGGAGGTGGAGGAGGTTATAAAACCATTTTGTATCCATCCTGTTTTTAATAGATTTCACAGCAGGGGAAGAAAAATTGGGATATTTCCCTCATAATTTTTCCATGTAGGAGTTCTTTTCTGGTCAGGAAACCTATCTGGGAAGTGCTAGTCCATCTGTGTCTATAGTCCACAGCCTGCAAACTCTGCTTCTGTCAGTGCCGTCAGAATGATTTCTGGGGTTACCTTGAGTACCCTCTTTGCACATCAGTTTACAGGATGGACAGCCCTGCCTCTGGTCAGTATCCACTTACCTTACAGGCCATCTGGGATTCTCACATTCCTTAGACCTTGGCTCTTGTGGCTTAAACCCACAACCCATGCACTTGTGGTAGCCCAAAGTCCTCTCAAAATTTTTGTGGATTCTTAGGTTGGGGAGGGATGGCTAACATTATGTAATTACTTTTGGTCTCCAATGTTCTCCCTCTTTGAAACATGGTGGGTGAAGTCTTCCTTGTGAGGATTTGGTGGTTGGAAAGAATGGCCACATAGTGCATCACAGAGAATACAGTGAAACATGAAAACGGGTACTGTTGTTCTTAAAAGAACATCAATCATCTATCAACAAGGAGGCAAGCAGATTTTCTATCCATGTTTGTCAAACATTTTTTAATTTAAGCCTACCTCTAGGAAAAGTATTGGGTGGTTAAGGAACAAAATATGGAGACTTTGACTATACATGTGTACACCCACATACACCATATATCCTATGTTTATTTATCATATTCTGTATGCTCACTTTCAGCTCTATCTAAAGTACCCTGTATTTTGAATGCTATCCTTCAAAAATTGATTTAAAATATCTCAGTTACTCAAGAAGCTGAGGCAGAAACTCAGTTTCTTTAACCCGGAAGTTCATGTTTCTCTCTCTCTCTCTCTCTCTCTCTCTCTCTCTCTCTCTCTCTCTCTCTGTCTCTCCATATATATGTAATATTCTATGTGCTATATATATAGCTCCCTCTCCCTTCCTCTCCCAACTTCATGGGTTAGGGATTGGACCCAGGACCTTGTGCATGCAAGGCAAGAACTCTACAACTGAGCCACATCCCCAGATTCTGTTTCTTAAAACATGATTTTAAAAGCTTTAAAAAAATTGTCTTCTTTTGAAAATCCTTTGCAGTCCCTTCTACTCTTTCTGGGCTCTGACAGAACTTCTAGTCAATCCTCTGAAGGTTGAGATCACTCATAAATGACCTCATAATCACTAGTTCCCAAGAGCTTCATTGTCTTTACTCAGTTCTTGAAATTCACAGAACATAGCTCAATGAATGAATTGGAGGTAAAGATACAAATAGTCACGTCCTAAGGCTACAATGGAGCACCCTTTGGAAACATCTTGAGCACTGCCATTAACTCTTGCTACTCCAGAAGTGGTAGATATGAGAAGAGTCCATTTAAGCCCATTACCATCTCTTTTCTGCTGCAATGGAAAGTCATTTGGATCTTTTTCTGGAGATATATTTTAGACTATCAAATCTTAGGAGCATATAGCACTATGAATACATGTGGGATAGAGTCTGAGATTAAGACTCTAAAAACTTTTTTCTTATTTAAAAATGATTTCCAGACATGGTAGTACATGCCTAATAATCTCAGAACTCAGGAGGCTGAAGCAGAAGTATTGCTATAAGTATGAGACCAGCTACATAGTGAGTTCAAGGTCAGCCTAAACTACATATGAAACCCTCTCTCAAAAAGAAAAGAAAAAAAAAGTTAAAGAAAAAGCAGATAATCTACATAAGAAAAGACCTGGATGTGGTATAGAGAAAAGGTGAGATGACCCTGGGAACAAAGGCTTTTCCTTATAAATGCATCTTCTCTGGGTTCACACAGGAAGAGTATCAACATGCTTTCCCTATTTTTCAGTAGAGGAGCCTCCTCCCCAAGAAGGCCTAGAAGCAATGGGGCCATCTCATATCCAGAAGACCCAGAGGCCCTTCCAGGACTCAAAATTCTAGCAGCTAAACATTGCTAAAATCCTCTTCTTACTTGGTACACTGCTCCATCCCCCAAAACCAAATGGCTGCATTTGGCTTCTTCCTTGGGCCTCCTGAAAGTACATCCCCATGAGATCAGAATTTATCCCACTTCTGAAACTATACCAGATTTCTCTCCAAGATCATCTTCCATGATTCTAAATCCTGGAGACTCTTCCAACCAAAAGAGATGTCTGCTCCAGAGCTGAAAATTAAACCTTATTCAGTACTCGGCCTGCCTGGGATTAGCTGAACAGCTGGTCTGTCATGCATTCCAGGACATCTCAGAGGAGCCCCAGCCCGACAGGAAGCTTATCTCTCTTGCTGGCCACTTGTGTTTTTATGGCTGCGCCTGCAGCCTTTGGGCCACTTCACACCCACTTATAACTCATTTCTCTAGCATGTGCTTTACCCACATAAAGATTCACTGTGACTGGAGACTCACTGACAGCCACTCCCCCCACCGACACCTGGAAACTTCACTTATCAACAAGACAAACTGCAATGTCTCCTGGATTCTTGGGAATAACACACACTATGCTCCTCCTTGGACTTGCAGTTCCTAAAACTCCAGTGTCAGACTGGTGCCTACCTCACTTCACACTTCAAAGATAATCATAGGACAAATCAGCCAGCAGAGCCCAGACCACCCAGCTGTTCTTCCCAAAAGACGGGATATACTGCCCTTTTCTGTAAGAATAAGAACTGTGTATACTACCCCAGCACAACTCACCCTGCAATCCCTCTTTCTTTCAGGAGAAATCCATCTGATTTACTGGATTCACCAAGGTCTAGGTAATCCAATTGCACTCTTCAGGCCTGTATTTCAGCTCTGTACTAGTTTCAATACTATGTGGGGTATGGAAGCAGTATGACGGCATCCAAAGACCTATACCTTGTAATCTTGGAGCTTGTGAATGCATTCAGATGTTGACAAAAATTAAGGTCTCAAATGAAATTCAATCCTTACTGATCAGCAAATCATGAGATAAGGAGAGTACCTATAACCACCCAGTGAGATTCAGTGTAAGGGTTCTTAACAGTAGATGAGGAAAGCAAAACAGAGTCAGAAAAAGACTAGTGATGATAGAAGTAGAACCAAGGTGATGCTACACTGCTGGCTTTACTAGTGCAGGGAGAGATCATGAGTCATGGAGTCAAAGGAGTGGCCTTTCAAGAATAGGATAGAGTTTTACAGGCTTCAGAGACAACTTCAGCTCTACCAACACCCAATGATATGTTCTTATGAAAACCACACCAGACTTCTAAACTACAACAAAAGAAAGGAAGGGCTTTGTGTTAAACTACTACATTTGTGGTAGTTTGTTATAGCAACAATTAGAAAACTAA
Source organism: Ctenomys sociabilis (assembly GCA_004027165.1). Lineage (NCBI taxonomy): Eukaryota > Metazoa > Chordata > Mammalia > Rodentia > Ctenomyidae > Ctenomys > Ctenomys sociabilis. The sequence goes on along the minus strand of PVKA01020334.1, from coordinate 12,348 downwards.
TACATGAAAAACTTATAATTCAGACCAAATTCTTACTTCAGGAATATGTTCTGTGCACTCTACCATTTCACATCTTATTCTACAGCTTCCAGGCTTAAGTCTATGATATCCTCACCATTTATTTCAAGAAAATTTGCTTTATTTTGGTGTAAATAGATTGTTTATTCTGGTAACTTACTCGACAAGAAGATACTCTGTTCCAAAATTAATGTGACCACCTCTAGGAAATCAAATGTCAGTTTTTGTTGCCAACAATGCCCAACAACTGGCAGTTCCTTTGCTAAAGAGCACATAGTATAAGTGCCTCTTACTTAGGTACCCTGACAAACATCCTGGAGCTATCTCCAGGTCATCTGCTTTGTGTTCATATTAGCACTATGAAGGTGCAGGTCAGGACTCCCACTTGCTTGAATAATTACAACCGACTTGCTCCACTTTCATTCCACTTCTCAGGGCTACACTTGGAAGGAGCTTTGTAAAGCCTGATCATCTTCATGATGTAGAGTGTGCCGAAGGAGTCACATGGAGAGAAAACATTCCCCCAGGCTTTCACAGAGAAAGCATTGGTTAACCAATGCCCATAACTCATCTAGATAGCTGACACTGACAAAGGATCTACAAACTGTGGTACAGGGTATCAGGGTAAATCCTGAGGGTATTTGACTGACCTTGTCAAATACAAAAGTTACATTTCTTGTTATATAGGTCTTGCTTTACCTTGGTCTTAACCATCCAGCAGAAAATTATAAAAATGAGGTATAAAAAGTAAAACCATATTAATGTGCTGAGCTGTGAAAGGCTCAAATCAACAACTTCTGACATTGTCAGTTCTACATATAACCCACTAATATCATGGACTATTGGACTATATTGGATTATTTTTGCCAAATTCACATACCTACAGTATTTAAATGGAAATGCAATACCCATCTCTGACAAAACTGAACAAAAAAGGGGATACAAATGAAGGACCATTTTGTGTCTATACATACAAAATAGGATAGATAGCTGCTTTCTCTTAATTCAATGAAAAGAAAGATTTGTACTAATAGTGTTGGACAGGATATTATGTCTGAATTTTGTACTATGAATAACCACTATGAATCAGGGCATAGTAGAACCTGAACTGTAACATCATGTAACTCAGTTGTGTCCCAAATTTTCTGATCAAGGAGATTATAGGCCACAGAGCAAAGTGATCATTGATGTAGAGTGTGCCTAAAGAGAGTCACACGGAGAGAAAACATTATCTAAGGCTTTTACAGAGAGCAAATTGGTCAAGCAATAGCCATGCCTCATCCACATGGCTGACACTGACAAAGGGATCTACAAAGTGTGGTACATGGTTTCAGTATAAATTCTGAGGGGATTTCACTGACCTTGTCAGATATAAAAGCTACATTTCTCGTTATATAGCTTTATCTTGGAATTAACCTTCTAGCAGAAAATTATAAAAATGAGGAATAAAAAGTAAAGCCATATTAATATGAGCTGTAAAAGGCTCAAGTCAACAACTTTGGACATTGCCAGTCTTATGGAAAACCCACTACTATTATGGACTACTGGACTATATTGGAATATTTTGCTGAATTCATGCACCTATAATATTTAAATGATAATGAATACCCTTCTCTCACAAAACTAAACAAAAAAGGGGATACAAATGAACAACCATTTAGTATCCATATATTCAAATTAGTTATGATAGATATACAGCTACATTGTCTTAATTCAATGAGTAGAAAGATTTGTTCTAATACTATTTGTGGACAGTATATCATTTCTGCGTCTTGTACAATGAATAAACACAAGACAACAATATGCAATGTATTAATTATTGAAACTGTCCTACTAATCGGTTTTGAAACTCTCATTGTTATTTATTTCTCAATAAAATTAATTAAAAATAAGTAAATACCTGATCACCCTTCATTTGTGAACATTCAATGACTCCACACTGGTAGGGTAAGGCATAAAATTTTTGTGTAACCCTCTGCAGAAGCCTGGCCTTGTTTCAAGCTCATGGAAACTAGCATCAGGACAAATGTGTATCAGGGAGCACTTAGAGGTGAAGTTGTGTGATGTCTGTGCACAGCAGACTGCCATGGTTCCTTGGAATCATGTCTGTTGGACACAGCCATTTCTGGCATGTATTGAACTGCATCTCCCCCCTCCAAAAATTTCATATATTGAATTTTCACTCCAAGTATCTCAGGACATGACTTTATTTGGAGTTTCTGTAGATACAATAATTAGACAACAGGGGCCAGGGAGATAGTTCAGTAGAATAAGTACTTGCCTGGCAAGAGCAGGGTCCTGAATTCAATCTCTAGTACTGAAAAACAAAATAAGTTAAGACAAGGTCATGATGTAGCAGTATCCAATATGACAAACAGCCTTCTATAATGGGAAAATTTGACTTATACATACACAGAGAACATGCCTTGTGTGGATGAGAGTTATATCACTAAAGCCAAGGAAACATCAGAAATTAGGAGCGGCCAAGGAAAGATTCTTCCCTTGTGTGTTTAGAGGAATCTTGAATTTCCATTTTCCAGAGCTGTGGGACAATAAATACTTGTTGTTCTAAGACACCCAGATCCTGACTATTATGTGACATGAGAAAATGAAAATAGTAGTCCTTCTAGTTTCTCATAAGCTTCACATTTCTCTAGTGTGGACCACAGAGGTAACACATGGTTCTATGTTTATAACTATGCACAGCAAAGCAAGGATATATGTGACTAGAAAAGCTTGCATTTTCAGGAGCTTACAAAATTATTTGAATGCAAAATGAAAGTACTTAAAGCCAGTTGTTAAGAAGAATTAATTAAAAGGGTCACATTAGTCAATCTGCTCTCAATGAATTGGTTTTTATTTCCTTCTCTCAATGATAACAAGACCAAATAACAACTCAGCAGTCTCCATATATCAAACTTTCTTACATGCACAAAACACAACTTTGATCTCTTTGCTCTTGTTTCTTATTTCTGAAGTTTACCCTGAGCTCCATGTTCCTTTAATTAAAACCAAAACAGATTAGACTCTTCAGTGCTAGCTAAGAAAAGGTGATGCCAACTTTGCAAGTCTCTGCTATAGGTGCTTTCCTCAGCAACATGTGTGTGAGAGAAAAGATTCTACCTGGGGAACAGCACCCCCAGGGGGCCACCCACTCACTCCTACACTGGATGAGCCTCTTCAGTTTGGAATCTAGAAGTCTCATCCTCAAATGAGTACCTGCCATCTCCTGGCAGGAAAAAAGACAAGCAAAGCATAAGGGCTCTGTCTTAGTTACCTTTCTCTTGTTGCTGGGACAAATACACAACACTCGAAATGAAGTAAGGAAAGGTTTAGCTCACAGTTATTGGAGGTTTTTTGTCCCTATTCAGCTGCCTTCAAGGCAGAGCAGCACATAACAGAAAGCAACTTTTGTGATGGTGGCAAAGAGCCAGAGCACAAAAGGAGAAGTAGCTTCTCTTCCCTCCTTAGGATGTAATGCAAATTACCTTCCCTAGGGCAAGTACAGCATCCACACCCACAGTAATCAATCACAAACTCCAGAAGCTGCCCCGGGAGTGCATGAGACTTTGGGGGGACAATTATACACAGACTATAACAGGCTCCACTTGGGGTGGGGGGTGACAAATGCAGGATAGAGGTTTTGAGATAAGGAATCAGGTCAGGCTCACTGAGGGGCCCCAGGTCCTGAGGGTTATCTCTAGATGAGTAATGCCTGCTTGGCTGGGGAACAGAAATAGGAGAGAGGAAAACAAAAGGGCCTAAGGGAGAGACCAAACCAGAAGAGGGGCCAAGCTGTGGAAAGAAAGAAAACCACAAATCAGCTGCCTCATCCAACAGCCTTTGCTTAGATCTTGAAGACCTTTATTTGAGACACTCAGCTTAGACTTTACTGGACTGCCCAGGAAAGATGGCTGTGCCCCAGACAAGAATGACTTTCCATGTAAAAGGATGAGGCAGTGCTAGACAAGGGCTTCTTGTCTAGACAAGGAATGACGAACATGCCCCCTGCATATCAACAGAAGACTGAGGTTTGCCTCAACTTTCTCTGACATTTGTTACAATGTATTAAATCTTTGTCTTGGGTGCAAATAATTATGTCCAAAACTTCTTGACTTACCTGAGCAATCGCTTTTTGAAGTTGATGTGGTTATCACCATTACCTCTATATTTCTGAAAAGAAAACTTAGGTACCACATGCCCATATAATTTATCCACTGTCCTAACACTGGTAAGTGAGAGAGATAGATTTTGATCCTAGTATTCCTGGCTCCAAAGACTACATTTTTTTCCCACTGTACTAACTCCAGTTCTCAAAATGAAAACCAGTACGTCAGGAAGTTTACCACCACGGCTGTGTGTGCCATGTGCTGAGTCCTAATTGGGGTTTTAGGCTGATAGTTTGTTTTGAATATAATTAATGAGAAACATTTGGAACCTTGGCCTCTGAGAATCTCTCTGTCATCCTCCAAAGGAGCTCACTAACAATTACTATTCACCCTCTTGTGCCTGCCCACACAACCCCCTGAGGTGCGAGTATAGATCAATAAGGTAAATTCCTTAGATCGCAAAACTCAGCTTCATCACTTTAGAATGTAACAGTTGGAGGTGTAAAGACAGGTCATCTAACTGGTTAAGCTGTTACATCAATCACCGTTACTTAATTATAATACTGGATGATAGAAAAACTAGTCTGTTATTTGAGCCTACCAGTATTTTCTCTCAAGAAAATACTAGCTAAGCCTCTCAAATCAGTGAGATTACATAATAGCATTAATAACAAAGCAACAAGGACAACTGTAGCCAAGAGAGTCTTCTGAGTAACTATGAAGTGTTGCACTAGAATTCTAGATCTGGAAATTATCTGCTTTATTTCATAGTTGAAGCCACCAAGCACATTTACACTGCACGACAAGCCTAAGAAGAGTTACCCAAAGCTGTGTAATTAGTTCCTAAATTTCTGTGGGTAACACAGTTCAGGGTACTTTTTATAGAAGTCCTGGAAGTAGAATGTAGTGGCCCTACTAGTTTCCCATCAACTTCAGACTTCTCTCCTCCAGCCACTACTTACAGCACACAGTTCTGTGTGGAGAGACATACAGCAAATGAGGGATACATGTGAGCAGAAAAGTTGTCATTTTCAGAGATTTATTTTCAAGTAAAGTAAAAAGTGACCATCAGAATGATATTGTTTCCAACATCAGTCACAAATACTAATTTTATATTAAAAGCACCTAAAGGTGCTCCTAGTATGCAGATAATTGGGAACCACTCCAGAACTGCTGGTTCATGACCTTGGGGAGGTTGCAAGCTGCCACAATGATTAGCAAAAGCATAGTTAAGAATCCTAACACCCAGCACACTGCTTTCCCTCCCAGCCTCTGCTGCTACTTTACTATTCTTTGTTTTTATTTCTAGGATACATAAAAGAAAAACATCCCCATTTCTCACTCATGCACAAAACCTTTAAACATTTCCCTGCAAATGTACTGCCTCTCCCTCTGTTGTAAATATTTATCATAGTGCATTAAAATGATTCTCTAGGCCACAGTCTTGAAAGATGTGACCTACCTGTATGAAGTTGTAGATGCTGGATGACAACCTCACTTCCTGGAACAAAACAGATGCTCAATAAATTTTGTTATATGAAATAGAAGGCAGTGTGTGGAAAAGGTTGAGTGAATGAATGAACTGAAACACTTAGGATGTTCTATTTTCAAGGATCCAAGATTCCGTGAGATTAAGTATTCCTCTGTGTGACTGGAAAGGACATATGTCAGAATTACTTAATGGCTCATCAGGAAGTACTGGTCATTGACTCAGATTGAATTGATGTGACATGTTTCCCAGTATACCACAAACTCATGTAAATTTTGGATAAAATGTAGTAACAAGATGTTATTGTTGCCATTATGATCTCATCACCATTTCATTGTCAAACTCAACAATAAGCAAGGAAAATTCTCAGATCCCAAGAGGGAAATAGAAATTTAAGGTCATAAAAATTGAGCCACTGGGCCAAGGAGATGGCTCAGCGGAATAAGCACTTCCCTGGCAAGTGCAAGGGTATTAGTTCAGTCCCTGGTTCCACCAAAAAGAAAGAAAGAAAGAAAGAAAGAAAGAAAGAAAGAAAGAAAGAAAGAAAGAAAGAAAGAAAGAAAGAAAGAAAGAAAGAAAGAAAGAAATTGAGCAGCTGTTGGAAGAAAATGGTTCTGGAGGTATAAGGAACATAGACTGGCATAGAAAAAGGGCCTTTAGACCCATAGGTACAGAGGATTCATCTTCCATCCCACAGGTGATAAGAAGCAGACCTAATGTCTTTGAATTAAAAAAAGCCAAAAAGCTGTTCCCACCATGAAATAAAAAGTAGAAAAACTGTCCACTGGGCTAAGGGTGCGGCAGGAAGTTGACCATCTGCCCAATGTTGTGGGTGGAAGAAAACTAAACCTCCAGAAATCAAATTTCCAAAATTGCACTGTATGTGGGTGTTAGTCAAACTTTCTCCTAACCATAACTAAAGGAAGTTATAGTCAAAAAATAAACATAAAAATTATCCAAGAATGGACCCCACAAAAGGAAATGTGAACCAAATGATACAGAGACCTGCACAAGCCAGACCCCTGAGACTCCCACAAAACTAAACCTCCTGAAGATGAGCTCATGGTAAAATATATCTAAATACATGAAGAAAGGAACTACCTTGAAATGCAGCTAACAGATGAAATAGGAAAAATTTATACTCAGAAACTATAGATAATGGCACAATATGAAAAAATTATTAAAGAAATGTTTAAAGTATTTCAAACTACAGATGAAATAAAATACATGCAATATCAGAACATTAGCAAATGGAACACATAACTCAACAAAACACAATTTTTCAGATATTCTGTGTATCTGAAAAAATAGGAGCAAATAGAATGGCAACAATAAGGGAATGCAGTGAGGTAACTGAGATAAGACTAACACATTAAGTTTTATTGTATAAAAGCAATAACTACTTAGAATATACAATAACAAGAGGATAGCATTTATAAGAGCCACAATAACAAATCAAGATGTCTAAAGATAAATATAGTATAGAATAAGATGTAAATGAAAGAAAACTTTAAAATGCTACTTAGGAGGGCTGGGCAATGGCTAGTAGAAAAATGCTTCCCTGGTAAGTGCAAGGGCCTGAATCAATCCCTGGTTCTGAAAAAAAAAAAAAACAATGCTACTTAGGGTTGCAAAAGAAGACTTAGAAAATGAAAAGACAAACAATATATATGGAGATACAACAAGAAAAAGATGTTAATTATCCCTAAGTTAACCTATAAATGCAATTTTTTAAATATTGTCAGAACTTTGTTTTAATTGAACAATCTGACTTTAAACTTGAAAGACAGGCCCGACCCACTGACCCCAGCCAGTGGCCAGGCTTTGCACTCCACCAAAATTTCCTGCCTCCACCCAGTGGTCAGGCCTGGTGTGGAACCCAGCAGTGCAACTCCCCATTGAAAAGCAGCTAGGAGCAAAATCTAGCCAGCTAATCCAGGAGCAGATCAGCTCGCCAGTGGGGCATAAAGAGGTCATTTCCCCAGGTGGCAACAGGAAGAAGCCAAGCACAGCAACTAAAAGAGAACTACAGGCCAATCTCCCTCATGAGCATAGATGCAAAAATTCTCAATAAAATCCTGGGAAAAACAATAGAAAAAATCTACTATGACCAGGTAGGATTCATCCTAGGGATGCAAAGATGGTTCAATATATGCAAATCTATTAATGTAATACGCTATATCAATAGAACCAAATCTAAAAAGCACATGATCATCTCAATTGATGCAGAAAAGGCTTTTGACACAGTCTAACACTCATTCATATTCAAAGTCCTACAGAAAATTGAAATAGATGGACTCTACCACAATCTGATAAAAGCCATCTATGACAATCCAACAGTTAACATATTTCTAAATGTGGAAAGACTGAAATTGTTTACTCTCAGATCAGGTACAAGATAAGGATGTTCTCTGTCACCACTCTTATTCAATATAGTTCTGGAATCATTAGCTAGAGCCATTAGACAAGAGAGAGAAATAAAAAGAATAATAGGTAAAGAAAAAGCTAAATTATCATTATTTGCAGATGACATAATACCCTACCTGGAAGATCCAAAAAACTCTACCAAGAAGCTACTCGAATTAATACACAAATTCAGTAGCATAGCAGGCTACAAAGTCAATACCCAAAAGTCAATAGCATTCCTCTGCATAGATAATAAACACACTGAAAGAGAAATTAGAGAAACAATAACTTTTATAATAGCACCACAGAAAATGAAATGCTTTGGAATTAATCTAACTAAAGAAGTCAAAGATCCTTTCAAGGAAAATTACAGTACTCAGAAAAAAGAGATCATAGAGAATTTCAGAAAATGGAAAGATGTTCCCTGCTCCTGGATAGGAAGAACCAACCTTATGAAGATGACCATGTTCTCAAAATTGTTATACAGATTTAATGAAATCTCTGTCAAACTATCACCAACATACCTCACAGACCTAGAGAAAACATTTGTAAAATTTGTGTGGAATCAGAAAAAAATCCCCAAATAACAACAGCAATACCGGGCAACAAAGGCAGTACAGGAGGCATTGCAATTCCTGACTAGAAATTATACTACAAAGCTACTGTGATAAAATCAGCATCATATTGGCAAAAAAAAAAAAAAATAGCCCTGCGGATCAAGGAAACAGATTAGGAGATGCAGATGCAACCACAAATACACTCAGACATCTTATCTTCCACAAAGGGGCCAAACATGCTTACTGGAAGAAAGATAAACTCTTTAACAAATGATGCTGGAAAAGCTGTCTCTCTACATGCCTAAAACTAAAACTTGAGCCAGGTCTGTCACCATACACTAAACTAAGGACAAAATAGATTGAAAATCTAAACATTAAAAAATAAATGCTAAATCTCCTGGAAGAGAAAGTAGGTGAAAATTTTGAAGACACTGAGGTAGGCAAACAATTCATGAACAAAAATCAAAGTGCACAGGAATTACTTGAAAGGATTAACAACTGGGACCACCTCTTATTGAGAAGTTTTTGCACATCAAAAGAAATTACCAACAGAGTGAAAAGATAACCCACAACTTTGGAAAAAATCTTAACTAATAAGCACTCAGACAAAGGTTTTCTATCTAGAATTTATTAAGTTTAAAAAGCATTAGGTGCCCAAAATTTAAAGACCCAATCCAAAAATGGGCATCTGAAATGAACACACACTTCTCAGAGAAAGAAATACCAGAAGTAAATACATGAAAAAATGCTTCACATCACCAGCCATCCATGAAATGCAAATTGAAACAACACTGAGATATCATCTCAACCCAGAAAAGAATGGCTATCATAAAGAAATCAACCAACAACAAATGTTGGAGAGGCTGTAGAGGAAAAGGAACACTTCACCATTGCCTGTGGGAATGTATACCGGTACAACCATTATAGAAATCAGTGTTTAGACTCCTCAAAATACGAGGACTGGAAATCCCACTCAATCCAGCTATTCCCTTTCTGGGAATTTTCTCAAAGAACTGTAAACATCATATCATAGTGATATATGTGTGCATATGTTTATAGCAGCACAATTTGTGATAGCCAAATTTGGAAACAAACAAACTGTCCAACAACTGAGGAAAGGATGAAAAAGATGTGGTATCTTTATATAATGGAGTACTACTCAGCTATAAACAAAAACAAACTTGAAGCCTTTGTATACAAAGTGGATACAACCTGAAGCCATACTCATAGGTAAAATAAACCAGATCCACACGTGTAAACATTGTGTTGTCTCCCTAGTATAAGAACTCAAAAGAAGAAATAAGAATTGAAAGCTATGGCAGTTAAATGGAAAGCGAGAACTTAAGGATTAAACAACAAAGAGAGAACAAGGAGAAAAGTTAGGAAATATGGCAGGGGCAAAACCATACATTTATATAAATAAGATTGTTAGGGCAACAGCCCTAAGAATCTCCATCAGTTTCTTGAAAATAACAGTTAATGGATCGAATTCCCACCCTGACTAACTATATATGTTGATATATGAGAACTGAGCAACTGCACTGAGAATAACAATGTGTAATACTAAAACCATGCTTGAAATAGCCATCATTTTGGTTTTCTAAATGCGTACTGCTTCTAATGCCATACTGGTTATTGCTATAACCTCTTTAAAGTAAATGTCTGTAAAAAAAAAAAAAAAGTAATAAAAGAAGTGATAAGAAAAAGCATAGGACTGTTCTGCTACAATATTGTATATGGTTTTATTTCTAAACTTTTGTGTAAAAATGTACAATTTTTTCACATTCTGTAGGGATATAAAGTTTAGAATATCTGTGGTTCTTAGAAAATAGCAGTTCTATGTTAGGTCTAAGGTGTTTGATATATAGACAGATAGTGATGGTAAGCCCAACTGCCCCTGTTGCAGGGCAGTAATATCTTCTGGATGTTAACAACTAAAGTTTACAGGCCAAAAATTAGAGAAATAAAGGGCTACAAAGATAAACAATATTTGGCCCTAGCCCTTCAAAGTCAGTAAGGATTCAGGACATAAGAGAACTTCTGCTGTGACATCTGGTAACTCTAATAAAAGAGATTAAGGGGTCACCAAGGAAAGCGATCGACAATGTATAGTGTGCCTAAGGAGATTCACCTAGAAAGAATTCTCTCAGGTTCACAGAGAGCAAAATGGTCAAGCAATGGTCATGACTCATCCAGATGGCTGATACTGACAAAAGACCCACAAGGTGCAGTACATGGTTCCAGGGCAAATCCTGAGGGGATTTGACTGACCTTGTCAGAGAGCAGAAGTTACATTTTGAATTATATAGGTCTTGCTTTAACTTGGTCTTAACCATCCAGCAGAAAAGCGTAGACACGAGGCATAAAAGTAAAGCTATATTAATATGCTGAGCTGTAAAAGATTCACATCAACAACTTCAGACAATTACCAGTTGTGCTGATAACCCAGTACTATTATGGGTTATTTTGCTGAATTTAAATACCTACAATCTTTGGTCTCATATCAAATATTAAAAAGTCCTTTAAAGACTTCTCCAAATACATCTTCTCTAACAACAATTGAATGCCCATCTCTGACAAAACAAAAAAGGGGGATATTAATAAGGGACTGTTTTTTTTTTTGTCTGTGTGTGTGAAAAAAATTATATATGGCCGAAAATTTTCTATATTTGATTTAAAGGAAGTAATATTTAAAGAAACAATGACCAAAAATTTCCCAAATTTGATTTAAAAACATACATATACAAGAATTATTGGAAATACATTAAAAAATTAAAGTAGCCAATAAAACACATATGCACATTATATATAGAGGAATTGAGGCAAATATTCTACTGATTTCTTTTTCCTGTTTTTTTTTTTTTTTTCTTTCTTCAAGATAGAGTCTTGCTCTGCAGTTTGGGCTGGCCTTGTGCTCACTTTTGTAACCCTTACGTAGGTCTCAAACTTAGAGTTACTTTCTCTTAGTTTAGTGAAAGGAAAGATTTATACTAATAATGTTTAGATAAGATGTCATGTGTCCATCTTGTCGGCTGAATAACTACTAGGATGATGACAATATGCAATGTATTAATTATTGTAACTGTCATACAAAACTGTCTTGAAACTCACTGTTTTTTTCTCATTAAAGTGAAAAAAATAGATAATATAGCAACCATTGTTAATTAGCTATTCCTGTTTTGAAAATCTGTAACATATGTATTATTGTATGTTACCCTGTTTCTGTCATTTTTTTCTATTTGTTTTTGCTTCTGTTTTCACTCTTCAACTTAAAAATTAAAAAAAAAATAAAAGGAGGAAATGCATTTAAAATCAAAATAAAAAATAAACTTGAAAGTCAGAAAAAACATGTAAGATTAAAAAATATGTAGGAATAGAAGAAATATATAAGAAAAATATATATGAATAGGAAAAAAAACCACAAATCTGAGGAAGAAGTAACCCTGCCATATGTTAGTATATATTAAGCTATAATGATAAAAATTCATCAAATATGAATGCACAAATAAGTCACTGTAATAGAATATAAAGTACATCAAATACAAACATCTATGGGAATTAGTGTATGATAAGGATAGAATTTTTTTATTTTTATTTTTATTTTTTTAAGGATAGAATTTTAAAGCCTACCTAATTTTAAGGTATTAGGCCAAGTGATGATTTGTTTGAAATGAAAAATTCAGTGGTTGGCTTAGTAGGGATCAGACACTGCACAAAAGAAGCTGAGTAAACCTGAAGACATAGCAATTAAAATTATCCCAAATATATT
>PVKA01020333.1:0-40519 GCA_004027165.1 Ctenomys sociabilis | reverse complement strand
CTGTAGTTCCTTTGTCTGTGTCATCCATGTGGATGAGTCACGGCCAATGCTTGACCAGATTGCTCTCTGTGAGAGCCTGAGAGAAAGTTTTCTCTTCATGTGACTCTCCCCAGGCATACTTTAGAACTTCAATCTCTTTCCTCTGTGGCTCCACAATCTCCTTGCTCAGAAAATTTGGAGCTCACCTGAGTCTCATGATGTTGCAGTACACGTTCTCCTATGTCCTGAGTCTTCGCTGACCTTGAAAGGCTAGGGCCAAAATGTTGGCGGGCCTTGTGGCTCTTCTATTTCTCCAACTCTGACTTGTGATCTTAGGTTGTTAACCATCCAGAAGAAAAGGGCCGTGGAGATGAAATTCTTTAGTTGTTCTTTGTCATGGAAGCATTTCACTTCTCCATCAAACTTCCAAGAGAGTTTTGTGTGCTATAGTAGTTTGAGCTGGAATTTGTTTTCATAGAGGATTTGAAATTCTGTGCTCCATGTTCTTCTTGCCTTCATAGTTTGTGCGGAGAACTCGGACATAATTCTCATGTTTTTTCCTTTGAATGTTATCTGCTTCTTTTCTCTGGTGGTTTTCAGTATGCTATTCATGTGCTGATTTTCTGGGATCTTGAATATTATCTCTCTTGGTGTGTTTTTAGTTGGGCTGAAGTTATTTGGCATTCTGTCTGCTTTGGTACTTGAATGTCAGATTGTTTTCTCATATTTGGTAAGTTTTCTGGTATTACTGCTGCCTATATTATTTCGTCTCCTTTGTATTGACTCCTTCTTTCCCATTGATGCCTATTAGTCTCACTTTGCTCATCTTTGCATCATCTTTCAGACAATGAATTATTCTATCCTCCATCGGAGTTGTTTTGAAGACATCTTTTTCTTACTTTTTCACTAGATGCATCAGCGTCTTTATAATGTGAAACGCTCTCTTTACTTTCACTCAAATGGTTTTGCAAGCTTGTGATCAGAATTTTAAGTTCCTCTGTATCTCTTTGACTCTGATTCATATGATCTATTTCTTAACTGTACTGCTCATTTAAGGAAGCTATCATTTTCCTAATCTCCTCTATTTTTTAATCTGTCTTCTTTAGCAGCAGTTATTAATTCTTTTACTGCAGGTTTTTTTCAGGTTGGGTTTCCTCCATATGTTTCTGTATTTGATTCTTTACTTCAGATCCTATGAATTCCAAGATTTCATTTTTTTGTTCCAGAAATTAACTCTGCTCTGAGTTCCTCTATTCCTTTCTGCTGTTGTTTCTTTACTTCTGTCCCTATTAATTCATACATTTCAGCTGAGTTAGTGTCCTCTGCATTTGTTCTTGGTGGGCTGAAGGCCTGAGATTGCACTTTGCTCCTTTTTTTTGTCATTTCAGGTAGGTCTGACTTCTGACCTTTGATGTAGATTTTTGGTGCATTTATAACCTTAGCACCTAATGAAATTTGGGTATAGTTTATCCAGTTATTTCTGGATTAGGTCTAGCTCTTGTGTCAAGCTCCTTCTTGCTATAGCCATTGGAAGTGAACCTGTTGTGCCCCTCTGGTGCAATGGTGAACCTATGGTGCTCCTCTGTTGTGTTCCTTGCCCAGGGGATGCAGGGCAGAGCAGGTTCTGGGCTTGGAGCAGATAGGAGGGGAGGTGGAGGTTTTCCAGACAACAGGGCAGAAATGTTTCTGAGAATTCTGTGAAAGGACTCCATCAGAGGCTTTCTAGTGCTTGATCTGATAGCGCAGAGGAGTGAAGGAGCTCACCCCCACACTCGCCAGGTCTGAGCTTGGGTCGGATGGGGGGACAAGAGGTTTTGAGAGAGAGTGAGAGAGCAGGACAGAAAGGGTCCATAGCATGTGGCGGCAAGACTCACTCAGGGGCTGGCCTGGCTCAATCTGCCCTCGCAAGGGAGCTCAGGAGATCACCCCCACACTCCAGGAGTTGTGTATTTAAAAATTCTTCCCAATAATGAGCAAAGTCTGTTTCCAGTTGAGATTTTCTCAGGAAGTAGTCACACACTGATGAGTAAGGTATCGTTATTTATGGGGAAGTTTGCTTATAAATTGATGACTTTAGGGAATATTAAGGATTGAAAAAATCTTGACGTTGCATGTACTGTGTTTTGAATTTACAAAGACAAATTATTCTGACTATAGTTGCTGTGGGAAAACTTTTGCCAGATACAGCAATTCCAGCCGATTAATATTTAAAATATACACAGATCTTAAGAAAACTTCAGTGAAACAAATATCAGTTCAGTAAATGAGACAAATAATTGTTGGACACACACTTATCAAAGAAGGGCAAGTGATTAATAATTCCATTATAATTATAAACAAGGGCCAGCCAAACAGCTAAGCAGATTAAAGTGCCTGCAAACAGATGCCAGGGTCAGGGGTTCAATCCCTGGGCCTTCTATGCCACAACTGCTACTGGGAGTGCTGAGACAGCAATTGATCTGGGTGTGGTGGGACATGCCTGTAATCCCAGCTCTTGGGAGGTTATTATAAGGAGAATAACTATAATGATAGTGAGACCATGAACAGCCTGTACAGCATTTCCTAAAAATACAGAAAAAATATAAAAATAAACTTGTTCAGTATATTTAACCATAGCTAAAATCTAAATCAAAACTGCACACAATTTAAATCTCACAGGATTCAGAAGAGTTATTATAAAAATAGAAAAAGTAGTCAATATTGAGTCCTGTGTATGTGAAAAGAAAGCTTACAGGTGGGTAAAAATGTAAACTAGAATATCCACTATAGAAATCAGTAGAGAGATACACAGTGCTACAGTTGGCCCTAGAATTACCAATCCTGAGTATGCTTTGGAAAAATTAAAGCAGCATGCTAGAGCAGTGCATGTGAGTCCCTGTCTATAACAGTGAAATAGAAGCTGAACTGGGGAAATAGCCTAGAATTCACTATGCCCACATGCTGCATTGGGTTCACAAGGCTTTCTCAGTCATCATGAGGCCAAGTCACTCTAGCTTCTGAGGATTAGATTAAATAATCTTTGAAGGACAGGACAAATAGCTCAGTGGATTAAAGTGCCTGCTTAGGGAGAGCTCAGAGGCCAGGGTTTGATCCCTGGCCTCCCGTGCTGGTCCTGCCCACTGGGGGTGGGGGATGCTGAGACAGTGATTGAGACTGGGTGTCCTGGCACACACCTGTAATCCCAGTGCTTGGGAGGCTGGAAAACATAAGAATCACAATGATTTAGATTTATATAATGAGACTCCATGGACCCTGACCTTGTACTAAAAACAAACAAATAAATAAATAAAATAAATTATCTCTGTATCTAAGACCTCTGTGTTCATGGTCAGTTGCACTCTAAAATAAAAAGCGAGTGGGTTTTGGGTTACAGTTTGGGTGCTGTCCTCTAACAGTTTTTCCCATCACTGCTAGTGGATGAATTAAAGTATTGTTACGAACATAGAGGAATAAATCGTGTTGTATGTAATTAAATGAATCGATTTGAAGAATATATTGTTAGTAAAAATGATGGACACCAAAGAAAGTCAAATAATACATATATTTTTGTCATGTGTGAAGTGTCACATTGGTTAAATGGAGTAGAAGGAGAAAATATTGACAAATATGAGGAAAGGGGTAAGAGAAAAAGAAGGGTGGGGCAATAGTAAAGTAAAAATGAAGACAACCCAGAAAAATGTACTACTACATTTTTCTGCTACTACTGAGCTACTGAGATGTCTAACCATGGCCAAATTATATGTTTATTATAATAGATAATAGGCATTAATAATTGTTAAAATCATTGGGAAGGAAAGCATCCAACTATAAAAATCAACTGGGCAGTGTGAAAATATTTTATTATGTATTGCAGAAAATGTCACCCTTAAATTTAAACACAGAATAAAATTCAAACTCTGGTATTTGTAACAAATTGTTGACTTTTTTTTTGTCTTCTCATTGTAAAGATTTCTAATAGCCTTCATGGCTTATAAGAGTGACTATCAGGATTTGATCAACTGACCAAGGCAGGTGGCAACCGTGTCAGAGAGCATATTCGCTCCAGAGTACACAGTGTGACTTCACTACTTCCAGATGATGTGGATTTTGCCTGTCCTCTAGCCACATGGGGAAGGAAACAATTACACAGCTTCCCACTGCATGGATGGGTGCTGACACTTGCAGCTCCCTCTGCCCTTTTATGTCGGGTACACTATGAAGCACCTTCATATATACATGGGAATGACAGTGCAAAAGGCTTCTTTGTATTTTTTGCCTTTGTTTTGGAATCAAATTCCATTTTCTTAATTGTATGTCTTTGGATTTATTTATTTATTTATTTTAGGGAAGGGTCCACAGCTTGTTCAGGGTCTCACTACTATAATAGACTCGTAGTGATCTGCCATTTCACAGCCTCCCAGGAGCTGGAATTACAGGTGCATACCACTAAGACCAGTCTAAATCGCTGCCTCAGGGGTGATGCTGGCATGTTAGGCCCTGGAATCAATCCACTTGGATTTTTTACTTTTTAAAAGAACTTTTAAATTTATCTATTTATTTATTTGATACAGGGTCTCATTATGCAGTAGGGGCTCATAATGAACCTCCTTTGTCAGCCTTCCCAGCTCTGATATTACAGGCATGGGACAACATTCCCGGATTTGGTGGCCAGAACTGTGTGTCTGAGGGTCAGAGCTGGCTAGGCATGCTGTGCTGGAACTGAATACAAGTACTGGCATTTGTCAGCCTGTCACTTAGACTGCTAAACTATTTCCACAGCTCCATCTCTGGATGTTTTATAGAAAATTTAATGTTCACACTTTTACACACTAAATTTGCCAATTTCAAATTGTTGATCTCTTAGATTATATTTTCATTTTTCAATGATGATGCTTTTGTTAATATTTTTAAATTCAGTTGTTTATTCATTGTATTATGTTATATAAAAGTACTGAACATTTGTTATTTTTTATAAAAATAGTTTTATTTATAAAAATAAGACAATTACTCCTCAATGATTGTGTTGCCTAATTCATCACTTGTGATATTTATTAAATGAATGTACATTGATGTATTAATGGCTATATTTCTAACAATCTATTGTATTTAACAGTTCATGGCTCATATTATCTGTTCCAAAACCAGTAATGAAAATATTTTGAAAAGTAAGTAGGACAAGTCCAGTTTCTGCCACTTGTGAATACCTTCAGGGTAGGATACATGTAAATAAAAATTCAGACAATGTAATTTGGCAGTAGCACATTTACATACAAAGTACAGAATAGAAATTTATGAAATTTAAGACAAACATTAAAGTGTTAATTACCAATACTTACAAGGGGCCAATGAGATTTTAGAAACAAGTCTACAAGGGCCAGCGGTATAGCTCAGTGGAATAAGCACTTGCTTAGGAAAGTGCAGGGGCCAGGGTAAGGAACCTAGCTCCATATGTCCAGGCAGACCCACCCTCAGATGTGCTGAGCCAGTGATGGAGACCTGGTCAGGTGGCACGGGCCTGTCAGCACTATGGAGGCAGAAATCAGAAATCAGGAGGATCACTATGAGTCTGGGCTCTGCAGTGAGATAGTGCACAAAAAAAGGAATAGAAAACAACGACAGAAAGAAAGACAGAAACAAACAAACAAACCAGACAATATTTATCAATTTTGCGGTTATCTTAAAATTTCTCAACCATTCTAGTGCACAATACTTTCTGAACAAGAAATTTCCTGAATGCTTTCTTCATCTCCCTGTTCCTCAGCATGTATATGGGAGGGTTTACCAGTGGGGTGACAACACAATAGAACACGGAGACCACTTTACAGATGGTAAGGTTGCACTTGGCTGGAGGACGGACGTAGGCAAAGATAATGGTGCCATAGTAGATGGTGACTACAGTAAGGTGGGAGCCACAGGTGAAGAAGGTTTTCTTCTGAGCCTCTCAGGATGACAGCCTGATGACTGTGGCCACAATATTTCCATAAGAGGAGATAGTGAGGAGGAAAGAGTTCAGAATTACTGCAGAGCTAAATGTGTAACTCAGGGCTTCAGAAAAGAAAGTGTCTGAGCAAGAGAGTCTGAAAATGGGGTCTAAGTCACAGAAGAAATGGTTGATCTTCTGGGGACCACAGAAGGTGAAGTGAGAGATGAGTATGGTAGGTACAAGAGGAGAAATAAATCTCCCAGTCCAGGACCCTGCTGAAAACTCCAGGCAGATCTGAATATGAGGAGTGAGTAGTGTAGAGGGTTACATATGGCCATGTACCAATCATAGGCAATCACTGCTAGTAGGATACACAGTGTGGATCCCAAAGAGAAGAAACGGAATTGGGTAATACAGCTAGGAACAGAGATGGTAACTCCTTTGGAAAGGCAAGTGACCAGCAACTTAGGCACAGTGGCCGTGGTGTACCAGACCTCCAGGAAGGAGAGATTCCCCAAGAAGTTGTATTCCTTTCTTTCTTTCTTTCTTTCTTTCTTTCTTTCTTTCTTTCTTTCTTTCTTTCTTTCTTTCTTTCTTTCTTTTCTTTCTTTTATTTTGGTGGAGCCAAGGATTGAACTCAGGCCCAGTGCACTTGCCAGAGAAGTGCTTATTCCACTGAGCCAACTCCCTGGCCCCTCCCTAAGAAGATGTACATGGGTGTCTGGAGAGTGGAGCCCATGAACACAAGGAAGATGATGAGGGTGTTTCCCATGTGGGACAGCAGGAACACAGAGAGAAAGGTCAGGAAGAGAGTGAGATGCAGAGGGGGAGAGCCTGGGAAATCCAGGAAAATGAACTCTGTCACTGTGGTTTGGTTTGCTCCATCCATACCTCATGTTCTCTGAAGTGGCAGAAAGCAGAACACCAGATGAGATACATGACCAAGTGGTAATTAATGGAAAAATATTGTTCTTTCATGAAATTACATGCAGTTAGCCCATTCAGATAAAGCAGTGTTTAATAATCATGGCTTACATTTGTTTACACATTTTATGTGGATTATGTCTTTTGATTTTCAGAATAATTTTCCAATATAAATTTACTAAATATTCACAGTGTACAAATAGAATATTAAATATTTTCCTATCATTTCATCAGTGCTATGTGATGTGGCTTGGAACTCAGGAATGCTGGCAGTATATATCAAAGTGACACCTCCAGGTGTTATGGGTCAGATTTCAGTGGTAGTCTCTCCCTAATAGAGCAACATACTAGAGTCCAGAAGGTGAGAGAAAATCAGAGGTGATCTAGCAATGTATATGGATCTGGGGTTTCCTGTTTTATACCTATTGTTCTATATAAAATATACTGTTGCCACAAGTTTACCTGTGTGTCCCTCAGGATTCCATTAGTTTAAGACTGCATGGGTATTGTCATAAACTAATCTGATATCAAAGCACAAACTAAATAGGGAATTCAAAATATATATGAAAGATACTGATAGTTTTATATTGTTTGCAAATCTTTTGCTTTTTCTAGAACAATGCATTCACCATTTTCCAACCCTGATGAGGAACTGCTGGGAAAGTATATTTTTTTGTTTTTGTTCTTTTTTAAAATATTTTTTTCATTTTAATGAGAAGAAAAGATAAAGTAGAAATGAAACAGTTTCAATGGGTTAGTAGGATAGTTACATTAATGAATAAATTGAGTATTGTTGCCTCCATAGTAGTTATTTAGTGGAAAATCACCAGTTGTGGTGGTAATCCACTACTCTTATGAACTATTATACTATACTGGGTTATTTTGCTGAATTCAAATTCCTACAGTCTTTGGACTGGCTTCAATTATGAAAAGGTCCTTTAAAGTCTTCTCCCAATACAGCTTTTCTAACTGCAGTGGAGCACCCATCTCTGACAGAACAAAGCAAAAAAGAAGATAAATATTAAGGATAGTTTGGTAGTGAAAAATATGTATGTTTACACAAGATAGTTATGATAGACATACAGCTACTTTCTCTCAGTTCAATGAGAAGAAATTTTGTAATAAAACTGTTTAGACAAGCTGTCATAGACATGTGTATCTTTATCCAACCAGTAATCATCATTTTGGTGCAATGTGCATTCCAAGAGGGTGTATACATATTCTTCCATGCCAAAATATCCAAAATTATGAAGAAAAAATAAAATAAGAGACATAATGAAAATATTTTTGTATAAGCAAAATATAGTTTTGAATGATATAAATCTTGGGTAAAGACCCAAACAATGTGTCTTCTATCACAAAATGAAAGTAAGGATAAAATTTGTGTTCAGTTTGGTTCATGAGTATTGAAATATTTTCAAGTTTTATGTAGCTTTGTTTAGAAGTAATTAAATTGTATTGAAAGGGCCGGCTAAATAGTTCTTCAGATTAAAGTACCTGCAAACAAGAGCAGGGGCTGGAGTTCAAAACCCTGGCCAGCGATGCCAGCCTTTCCTCCAGGTTGCACTGAGAAGGCAATTGAGTGTGGGTGTGGTAGCTTGCACCTGTAATCCCAGCACTTGTGAGGCTGTAATAAGTTAGATCCACTATGAGTCTGATCTAGTAGTGAGACCCTGAACACCCTTTAGACCCTTCGCTGAAATCCCAAAAAAAAAAAAAAAAAAAAAAAAAAAAAAAAGAAAGAAAGAAAGAAAGAAAGAAAGAAAGAAAGAAAGAAAGAAAGAAAGAAAGAAAGAAAAAGAAAACGAATAAGAAAAACAACAGACAGACTAGCATACAAGCATTTGTGGAGGTGGAAGCCACAAGATGAATACAGCCTAGAGCACACAATGGACACAAAGGTGAATGTGCCAAGTCACGGACTTTAGAAGCGATCATTTCCATGTTTTAAAGCATTGAGGAATCTTATTATGAGGCAGAGATTTTGTCATATTCAAACAATTGATCCTGCACATTTAAAATAATAAATATTATATAAAATAATGAACATTAATTTATGACAACTTTAAAGATATTAACATATAATCTTACAAATTATTTATATATATACACTTATAAATATTAAGTCCCAGGTAATTTTAAATCCAAATTCTCCTAATAATAACATACTTTTGCTATGTATTCCACAATTGAAAACATTTAGAAAGATATATGTATAAATTTAATAATTGAAGCAGTTATTAAGAAAGCCAAATTATCTTCTAAAATATTTTTCTATGTTTTGATCTGGTTTGTCTAGAGAAATATTTACATTTTCATAATTTACATAATATCTGATGTGCAAAGTGCCTCTCACGGCACAGAACATGCAACTTCTTGTATTTAAGGAAAAAGGGTAATTTAGTACTTGCAAAGCATAAGACCATGGCAGGCGCACATTATTTACACCAACCAGTGACACATACCAGGCCACCAAAACCAAGCGTGGTGTTATACATTTATAACTCCAGTGATGCGTAGTTTTAGAACAGATGATCACTTGAGTCTGACCCACATAATGAGATCCTGTACCAAACAAACATATAAACAAACACATAAATAATTAAATGCAAAAAAGAGAAAAGGCCATGCCTTCACCTTCTTGAGCAGATTGTTTGTTTATTCTACTTTTAGCAAAAAGAGGACTCCACATTCTTTTACTATACAAAACTAAAAGTTACATTAAAAGAAAAAATAAATCCTGAGCCAATTAAAATGCTACTATACTGTTAATGGAACTTGTGCATATTTTATCTTTCTGCACTTAATTTAGAATCAGCTATTTTTGATACATACCATATGGGTTGCTGGTTGATACAGAGTAAAATAAATAATATTTTTGCTTCAGAGTAGCACTCTCTTTGCAGTTATTAGCCCTTGCAGTTTTATCCAGAGCAATGCAGAAAATGTTCCCCAGGTATACTTACATTCTATGTCTTCCTATATGTTTGATGTTCAGGAATTTATATTTCTTAGTTAAGTACTACTTATTTTTTCTTTTCAGCAAAAATATAGATTGCCATGTGTTGGATCCAACTGATGCATAGAGAGGAGAAGTCCTGTACGTCTCTGCTACAGGCTGCCATCCACCAATTACCCATGGCTCAACACCACATTCTTTAGCTTTTTGCAGTTTTGTTTTTCATTTTTTGCCTCTGTGGCCAAAGCACAGTGCAAATAAGGTCCAGGATCTCTGTGGTGAAAATTACTGATATTTCCTCAGTCTGCATTTTTAGAGAGCTGCTGTCCACTTGGGGACTTCCTTATGTGCTCACTGAGGACACCCTGGTGAGGGTCAGAGCACTGGCCCCTTGGGACACTCAGGGAGACTAGAAGGCTGAGAAAAAAGACATCAGGCACTGAAAGGAATCATGTTCTATGTGGTTTCATTAGTTACCACGGCCTGTGATATGTACCCTTCAAAGAAGGCTGCAGGACATATTTAAAGATTGATGTTGTAACCATCAAAAGTATTGTCCAAAGTCATGTACAGCATATAATCCAGATGAGTATTAAAATGGATTTCTCTAAAGTACAAATAGAAGGAAATAAGGGAAAGAAAGGAAAAGCAAAGAAGTAAAGGAGGAAGGAAGGAAGGAAGGAAGAAAGCTGGTTCTTTCTTCTCTCTCTCTCTCTGAGAAAAATCCTTGTTATATTCTAAATACATTTAGGATTTTATTTAGAAACAGAAATGAAAATTCCTGGACTCTTTTATATGTATGTGTAGACAGATACCAAAACACACAAAACCTAAGACACAGGATATTTTCCAAAATTTATTGCTTCAAATTTATTTTTTGAAATACATAATATTAGAAATAAACTATCAATTAGGAGAGACATTTGTAATTTATACTGTATTCATTGAAAAATAAAATGAAAGAATACCTGTTTATACTGGAGCTGAACATGTTCTAATGAAGGTAAACAAGAGGCAAGGCATGAAAGAGTGTATATGCAAAACTATACTGTGGAAAAGAATATAAATCATTGTATTTGTTTTTTCTGTACTGGTGTTTTCCTAAAATATACTGAAGCATATATAAATAAAGCACTGTATATGCATGTGAGAAAGAATTTTAAATTGTCTATAAAGACAAGAGGATATAGGGACATTTAGAAATAGAATAATGAGGTTTTCAGTATTTCCTTATGTAGTTTTGCATTTTAAACATAATATTTATAATTAGAAATTAAGATGACAACATAACTTAGATGGCATGATCATATAATGATAAAATATATGACCCTATAAAAGAGATTAAGGAAAACATGGAGCCTGTTGCTCTACGCAGTCAGTACTACTTCGAAGCGTGGGTGGGCGCTGAAGTGTGCAGCTCCCTTTGAGCTTCCACATCAGCTACATTATATAAGTAGAAACTGTGAGGCTTTTTCCTGTACTTATGATAATGAATAGTGCAAAAGGAGTGTTTCTTTGTATTATCTGCATTTGTTTGAATCAAATTCCATTTTGCTTAATTACATGTCTGTGATTTTTGCGATTTAAAAGAACTTTTAAATTCATTCATTCATTCATTTATTCATATATTTATTTCTCATGGGATGTCACGATGCACCTTGGACTAATAATGATCCTGCTGTCCACTTGTGGTGGACAGCTCTGGGATTACAGGGTTGTGACAACATGCCTGGATTTTGTGGCCAGCACTGTGTGCCTGGGAGTACAGGCCTGGCTCACTGTGCTGCTCTGATGGCGGGTACTTGCATTTGCCAGGCAGTCACTTAGACTGCTGAGCTATTTCCACTGCTCCATCTCTGGATGTTTTACAGAAAGTTGTGTTCACACTTTTGCACATTAAACTTGCTATGTTTATATTGTTCATTTCTCAGACTTTATTTTCACATTTCAATGATGATACTTTTATTGATATTTTTAATTCAGTTATTTATTTATGGTACTATTTTATCTAAAATACTGGACATTTATCATTTTTTATAAAAAATAAATAGTTACATTTATCCATATAACAGAATACTCCTCAGTGATTCATTATGTTGCCTAATTCATCACTTGTATGTGATATTTAGTAAAAGATTGTACATTGATGTATAAATGGGTAAGTTTCTAAGAATCAATTGTAACTAACAGTTTATTGGCTCATACTATCTATTATAATACCAATAATGAGAATAGTTTTTACAAATCTGGGAGGGAGAAAACCAGTTTTTACCCCTTGTGAATGTCTTGATGGTAGGAATCGTGTCAAAAAGTTTTCATACAGTGTGATATTGCATGAGAACACTTATACATAAAGTGCCGAATAGCACTATTAGGAAATTTAAGAAAAATACTAAAATTATAATTACCAATCCTTACTATTGGCCAATGAAATTTTAGAAACCAGTCCATATTACTGAATTTCACTGTTAACTTAAAATTTCTCAACCATTCTAGTGAACAAAAACACTTTATGAACTAGACATTTCCTGAAAGCCTTCTTCACCTCCTGGTTCCTCAGAGTGTATATTAGAGGGTTTACCAGTGGTGTGACCACACAGTAGAACACAGAGACCACTTTACCAATGGTGAGAGTGTACTTGGCTGGAGGATGGATGTAGGCAAAGATAATAGTTCCATAGTATACAGTCACCACAGTGAGGTGGGAGCCACAGGTGGAGAAGGTCTTCTTCCGAGCCTCTCGGGAGTTCAGCCTGATGACTGTGGCCACAATATTGCCATAAGAGGACATAGTGAGGAGGAAAGAACTTAGGATCACAACAGAGCTAAAAGTATAACTCAGGGCTTCAGAAAAGAAAGTGTCTGAGCAAGAGAGTCTGAAAATGGGGTCTAAGTCACAAAAGAAATGGTTGATCTTCTGGGGACCACAGAAGGTGAAGTGAGAGATGAGTATGGTAGGCACTAGAGGAGCAATAAATTCTCCACTCCAGGACCCTGCTGAGAACTTCAGGCAGATCTGAATATTCATGAGCAGTGAGTAGTGCAGGGGGCTGCATTTGGCCACATACCGATCATAGGCCATCACTGCAAGCAGGATACACTCTGTGACCCCCAAAGAGAAGAAGAAGTAGAGCTGGGTAATACAACAGGGAACAGAGATTGTAACACCTTCGGACAGGCAGGTGGCCAGCAACTTAGGCACAGTGGCCGTGGTGTACCAGACCTCGAGGAAGGACAGATTCCCTAGGAAGATGTACATAGGGGTCTGGAGAGTAGAGTCCATGAACACAAGGAAGATGATGAGGGAGTTTCCCATGAGGGACAGCAGGTACACGGAGAGGAAGGTCACAAAGAGAGTGAGCTGCAAGGAGGGAGAGCCTGAGAAGCCCAGGAAAATGAACTCTGTCACTGTGGTTTGGTTTGCTCCATCCATACCTCATGGTCTCTGAAGAGGAGGAAAGCAGAATACCAGATGAGATACATGACCAAGTGGTAATTAATGGACAAATATTGTTATTTCATTTAATAATGAGCAGTTACTCCATTCAGATAAAGCAGTGCTTAATAATCATGGCTTACATTTTTGTATAGACTTTATGTGGCTTTTGTCTTTTAATTTTCAGAGAATTCTCCAATATAAACTTACTAAATATCTACACTGTACTAACAGAATATTAAATGTTTTCTCCTCATTCCATCAATGCTATATCATGTGGCTTGGAATCCAAGAATTCTGGTAGTAAATAACAAATAGACACCTCCAGGTGGTTGTGCGTTAGACCTCACTGCTACCATTTCTTAATATGGTCACAGACTAGAGTCAAGAATGTGATGGAAAATCAGAGTTGATCCAGGGAAAGTACATGTATCTGGGCCTTCCTCTTTTATAACTATTTTCTTATTGAAAGTTTAATGTGCCACAAGTTTACCTGTGTGTCGTTCAGGACTCCATTAGCTTAAGATTCAATGGGTATCATGAATAAATCTGATTTTAAAGCACAAACTAAATGTGGTATTCAAAATGTGTATGGAAAATATTGATTATTTTTTATTATTTGTAAATCTTTTGCTTTTTTTCTAGAATAATGCATTCACCATTTTCCAGCCCAGCTGGGGAACTGTTGGGCATGTATATTTTATTTATTTTGTTTTGTTTTTAAAATTTTTGTTTATTTCAATATGAAAAAAGGTAAAATAGCAATGAAACAGTTTCAAAACAGTTTAGTAGACCCTTCCATTAAAAAAAAAGAAAAGAAAAAAGCAACCTGCATTCAAACATGTGGATACTGAAATCACAGGGTGAATACAGCCTATTGCATGCGATAGACACAGATGTGAATGTGCCAACTCACAGACCTGGGAATCTATCATTTCTGTGTTTTAAAGCATTGAGTAATGATTTATGAGTCACAGATTTTGTCAAATTACCACAAATGCTAAAGTACATTTAAAATAAATCTTAAATAAAACAAACTTTAATTTATACCAATTTAAAAATATTAGTATATAATCTTGCAAATATTTACATTAATAATGCACTTATGATTATTAAATCTCATGTAATTTTAAATCCAAGCTTTGTGAATAATAGCGTATTTTTTCTATGTGTTCTGCAATTTAAAATATTTAGAAAGATATATACAACTTTCACATAATTTATAATTAAAGGAGCTTTGATGACAGAGCTGAATTATCTTTCACAACATTTTGATCCAGTTTGTCTGGAGAAATCTTAAAATTTTCTATGATTTATGTAAGATCTAATGTGCAAAGTGTCTCTCGTTGCACAGAATATGCAATTGGCTTTATTACAGAAAAACGGATATTTAGTACTTGGAAAGCGTAAGACCACGGAAGGCGCAGTGCTAAGATCACCCAGCAGCAGTTTGGGACACCAAAATTGGGCTTCGTGATGGACACTTGTAATCGCAATGCTGTGGAGGCTGAGACAAGAGGATCACTTAAGTTTGAGCCACATAATGAGACCTTGTACTAAACCAAAAATAAAATAAAAAAAAATAAAAAATGAACAAATATATAAATAATTAAGAAGTAAAATAAAGAGAGAATGCAATACCATCACATATTTGAGCAGATTAGGTTTGTTTTTTCTACTTTCAGCAAAAGAGGACTCCAACTTCTTCTGCTACATAAAACCAAAAACAACACTGAAAGAGGAAATAAATTCTGAACCAGATGAGATAATACTACAGTGATAAATTGAACTTGTGCATATTATATTTTTCTGAACTTAATTTAGAATCAGCTATTTTTGGTACATGCCCTATGGATTGCTGGTTGAAACAGTCTCAGATAAATGGTATTCTTGCATAAAAGCAGCTTTTCCTTTGCAGTTTTACATTTCTGATTTTATTCAGAGCAATGCAGAAAATGCTCCCCAGGCATACTCACATTCTATGTCTTCCTATATGTTTGATCTTTAGGACTTGATTTTTCTTAGGTAAGTACCATTTAATACTTCTCTTAAGCAAAAATGTAGATTGCTGTGTATTGGATTCAACTGATGCATAGAGAGGAGAGGACATCTCACGTCTCTACTATAGGCTGCAACGCACCAATTACCCTATGTTTCAATACCACATTCTTTACCATTTTTATAATTTTGGTGGGTTTCTTTTTTGCCTCTGTGGCCAAAGCACAGTGAAAATATAAAGGCCAAGATCTCTGTGGTGAAAATTACTGAGATTTCATCAGCCTGAAGTTTTAGAGAGCTGCTGTCCACTTGGGGACTTCCTTATGTGCTTTCTGAGGACACCCTTGGTGAAGGTCAGAAGAGTGTCCCCTTAGGACACTCAAGGAGACTGGAAGGCTTGGAAATAAGATGTGAGGCACTGAAAGGAATTCTGTTCTATGTGGTTTCATGAGCTACAACTACCTATGATATAAACCCATTGAAGGTTGTGGGACATATTTAAAGATTGATATTTTAATCATCAAAAGTACTGTTCATAATCATGTACAGCATATAAATCATACCATTATTCAAGCTTTCTCTAAAGTATAAATATATGGAAACAAAGGCAGGAAGGGATAAATCAAAGAAACAAGGGAAGAAGGAAGGAAAGGAGGGAGGGAGGGATGGAGGGAAGGAGGGAGGAAGGAGAGAGAGAGAAAGAGAGAGAGAAACAGACTTCGAAATCTGAATAAAAAGAGGAAAACTGTAAGTGAGTATTTGTGGAAAGAGTGACCATAGAATATGCACTCAAAAAAGGCATTTTGCTTAGAATTTATAAAGAAATAAAAATCATTAGGGCTCCATAATTTAAAGACCCAATCAAAAAATGACCCAATGCAAGGTGAAGACATACATCTCAGAGGAAAAATACAAGAAGCAAGTAAACACTTGAAATGGTGCTTATCATTATCCATTAAGGAAATGCAAATCAAAACAATGCTGAGATACCCAAAATAAATCAACCAACAAAAAATGTTAGAGAGGCTGTGGGGAAAAAGGAACACTACTTCACTACTGGGGGTATGTATACTAGTGAAACCATTATGGGAATCAGTATGGAGACTCCTTAAAACCTAGGAAAAGGAGTTATATTAAATTGAGCTATCCCCCTTTTGGGAATTTTCCCAAGATGAAATCATCATATCATAGTGATATGTGTGCACTGATGTTGATAGCAGAAGAAGAAATGTTCACATACAATAGCACACAGAATGAGTGCCAGAGTAGGTGAGATAGACATCCAACTACAGAGCCCCTATTAATAGCAACAGCACTTGGGCAGCCTGATCCACACCGCATCCATTCTAAACCTCCATAAACCCACAGCACCCCTTTCCCAGTGCTGGAAAGCTATTTGCTCAGGAAGCCTCCTGGCTCCCCTTCCCCACCACAGGAGAAGAGCATCCACACATCCCAGGCAGACTTCAACAGGGTTAAGAAGTATACACACAACATGATCCTGAATCAAAACAACTCCCAAAACATGAGGCACCAGCAGACCTCAAAACCATTGCTTCCAATACCAGCACACCAAAGGAACAACCTTGTGTGCAATCTATGACTTAAGAGGAAGGACACATATTGGCTTGGGCAGTAACCACAGTCTCGGATGAATTAACAGGGAGCCTGTAGTGCCTGGAGAGCAACTCAGAAATCCAGAGGCTCCAAAGCCAGGATGAAATCTCTTTGTTGGGGGTGCCAAGACTTCAGACTTTGGAAACTACTAATGCATGAAAAAGAGAATTTTTCTTTGAGATTTTTGAATTTTCCACATTCAATTATGTACCCCTTCCATCACATATTTTAATGTTTGAGTGTTTTGCTACATTTCCGTGTTTAATTATTTTGTCTCTCTTGTTCCCCTTTCAATTTTTCTGTCTTCTTCAATTCCTTTATTTGCTCTTTTTCACTCTTTCCTTTCCATTTTTATGTTTGTGTGTGTGCACGTGTGTCTGCAGGGTCTCACTGTGTAGCTCAGACTTGCAGTGATTCTCCTGATTTCTGTCTCACTAGCGCTGGGATTACAGGCATGCACACGATGCCTGGACTCACTCTTTCTTTTCCCTTTACTCTTTTCTTCATTTTTTATATGCTAATATTATTGAACAATGTTAATTCCTTTCAGTTCTCAATAGGATCTGTACCTTAAATTTATGTCCTGCTATTAACCAATTTCTGAAATTTTGCCATATTATTTTCTGCTTTTCTATTCTTTCTACAAGTATTGCTATAGTTAATAAATCCATGAATCTTAGGATATCTAATTAATATCACCCTATTATTGCTGAAATCTTTTTTTTATTAGTAGAAATAAAATTTTTTGGTTTATCCTTGTCCCTAAAAATGATACCTAATGAGGAAATAGCCACATAACTTTGCTATGATAGAGGCCACTTCCATATAAAAGATTTCAGCTCTCTGTATTCTTCTTTGCTGATTACCTAGCAATAGTAAATAGAGGCCAGACAACAGGGGTTAACATTTTTGTGTTTGATTTTTAAAGCTGATAATTTTCCACGCAGTTTTTATTATTAAGAAGAAAAAAGCAGATATTGATGAAAGAAGAATAAGTAAAATTGATTTGGTTTGGTCTTCATTGTATAATTAAAGACTTCTTTTCAGTTTTTAGGTGAAGTACATTATTGGTTCTTAGGGTTGGCCAATTCTAAGTTTGTATTTGGTACTGAATTGGTGCAATTTTATTACTCTAGCCAAGGGGACTTCACTGTGGCTAATGCTGAAATTTTCTGGGATGATACTATTTGGGTTGGCTTTGTATCATTAAAAATACATTGACATACTCCAGTCTCATTATACCATGTAGCAAACTTCCATCACAATTAGATGTATCTGTGTGGATCCTAGAAGATAGACTAAAGTCAATAGTAGGCCATTAGTTAAAAATAAACAATTGAAAATAAAACATCAACTAAGTAGATCTCCATATAATAAAAAACCTTTCCTTTATAATCAAGCTACAGGCCTTAGAACACGCGCGCACACACACAGACACACATAAACACAGAGAGAGAGAGAGAGAGAGAGAGAGAGAGAGAGAGAGAGAGAGAGAGTAAAAGAGAGAGAGACAGACAAATATTCCAGTACTAGCCAAAAAAATCCTTTTAAATCCTTAAGTCCTTTAAACTCATAAATACAGTTGAGTGGAAAAATATCAAAAGTCAAATATCTGAATTGTCCAAAATTTTATCAAAGGAGAATGTAAAATAAATCTATAAGGCATTTACGAGTTCATATTAGAAATAAGCAATAAGATCTTGGGTCAAATAAATAAAATTATTTTCAAGTCCATGTAAGACTTTAATAGAAAGCTAGATGAGCTAAACAAAATAATGCTAAATAGAGATGACCATGTTAGAAGAGGGTTAAAGTATATAAAATACTCCAAATAGATATTTATGACATCAAAATTTATATCAGAGGTACAGGCACTTTGTCTTAGTTAATTGAGAAGAAAGGTTTGTACTAATATTGTTTAGACAAATTATTATGTCTACATCCTCTACTCTGAATAACTACTATGAAGAAAATAATATGCAATGCATTAATTATTGTAACTGTCCTACTAACAGTAGGACATTGCTATTTTATGTTTTTTTCTCATTAAAATAAAAAAAAAAAGAATTGGTAAAGAAAAAAAAAACAAACTGCAGCATAGAAAGGAGCCGAATGAGGGAGGCCAATGTCAGAAAAAATGGACATATATTTTGACACTGACATATTGAAAGATTTAAAAAATGTGAGAAAGGTGTAGTATTTCCCAGGTTTTATTTTTATTTTCCTTGTATTTTTCTGTATTTTAGAGAGAGGTCTACAAGGTGTTCTGGGTTTCACTACTAGATCAGACTCATAGAAATCTGCCTGCTTACAGCCTCCCAAGAGCTGGGACTGCAGGTGCGTGCCACTATATCCAGTCTTCATAGATTTCAAAGGAATATCATACATAAAGAAATTATTCCTAAGTGAGAACCAAATAGGTTTAAAACACTGTTGATTGAAATTTTCCAATAAAGTGAAAAAACTTAACATTTAGATCAATCAACTGTGTTGCAATCCAAATAGTCATGATCAGGCAAAGTATCCACATGACACATCAGAGCCAAAATAGGAAAAGTATAATAGAAAAATGGAATTTTCAAAGCAATTAGAGAACAGCCATTAAATACTCATAAAGTTAAACATTTGATCATATATATATATATATATATATATATATATATATATATATAGTATTTTCTATTGCTTAGAAATGAGAGTTCATTAATCTACCATACCAGACAAATATTTTCAGCTAATTGTAAACAGAAAGTGTTGATATTCGCTGTAAATAAAACTTCTAATATTGAAAAGAAATGGTAATAATATGAAAGAAATAAAGGAAAACAAATAAGGAAATATTTCAGAAATTGTATGCAAGTAATTGCCTATGACATTTCAAACATCACAGTAAATGTGCAAATTAAATGATTCAAATCAACTCTAACATAAAAAAGTGCTAAATATGTTATTGAACAAAATGTTTATAGTTATGAAGCTGAACTACTATTACAAGTGCAGAAATTTCTATTCATATATGGTGAAACCCCAGTTATATACTAAATATTTCGAGGATCTTATTTAGAAACAGAAATGAAAATTCCTGGACTCTTTTACACATACGTGTGGACAGATATCAAAACACACAAACCCCAAAGCACAAGAAATATTCCCAAATTTATGGCCTCAAATTTATTTTTTGAAATATAAAATATTAGCAAAAAGCTATCCAGCAGAAGAGAAATCTGTAAAATATACTGTATTCATTGAAAAATAAAATGAGAAAATATCTGTTTATACTGGGGCTTGACATGCTCTAATGAAGATAAACAGGAAGTAAGGAAGCTAGTCATGGAACAGTGTATATGCAAAACTATATACTGTGGAAAATGATATAAATCGATTTATTTTTTTCTTCTTTACTGATGTTTTATTAAAACTCACTGAGGCAGATATAAATAAATCTCTGTATATCATGTGAGAAGGAATTTTAAATTGTTTATCTACAAGGACAAGAGGATGTAGTTGCATCTAGAAAGAGGGTTTTTTTTTTGGTATTTCCGTATGAAGTTTTGCATTTCAAATGTAATATTTATAATTATAAATCAGTCTGTTGACAATTTTTTTGACTTGCAGAAGCTTCTGAAGAAGAGTTGATCCCAGTTGTTGATTCTTTCAAGTGCTTCCCATGTGAATATATGTTTGTTCATGAACTCTTTACCTACTCCTATGTCTTCAATAATTCCTCCTACTTTCTCTTCCAGGAGATTGAGTGTTTCTGTTTTAATGTTTAGATCTTTAATCCATTTTGACTTTAACTTAGTGCACAGTGATAGAGCTGGGTCAAGTTTTAGCTTTCAGCATGTAGAAAGCCATGTTTTCCAGCACCATTTGTTAAAGAGGCTATCTTTCTTCCAGTGAGCTTGTTTAGCCCCTTTGTCGAAGATCATATGACTGAGTGTGATTGTAGATGCCTCTGCATCTTCTAATCTATTCCACTGATCCTCAGGTCTATACCATGTTGAATTTATCACAGTGGCTTTGTAGTATAATTTCAAGCCAGGAATTGTAATGCCTCCTGCCTTGTCTTTATTGGCCAAGATTGCCTTTGCTATTCTAGGTCGTTTGTAGTTCCAAATAAATTTTAGGAATGATTTATCTATGTCTGGGAGGTATGTTGGTGGCAATTTGATAGGGATTGCATTAAATCTGTACAGCAATTTTGGGAGTATGGCCACCTTCACTATGTTGGCTCTTCCTATCCAGGAGCATGGAATATCTGGAAGACAGTATAACTTAGATGGTATGATTATATTATCATAAAATATATGACCCAATTAACGACAAAAGGTTGAGGAAGACATGGAGCCTGTTGCTCTATACAGTCAGCACCACCGCCTGTGGACAGCGACACCCAGGCAGGCCTTGGTTTTGAAACAAGAGTAACTCAAGTTGAGAGGATGCACAGCCAGGATTCCTCTTGCGAAGAGCAGCTAGTGCGAGTGTCTTCAGAAAAAGCACAGCAGGTCCTCCTAGTTGAGACACACGGGCTCACGCTAACTGTGCCAGAGACATTTCATGGGAAGGAAGGGGACCAGGCCCTCTGGAGGAGGGATTCATCTCATATGCTTGAAGAAAAAGACAGTCATTGTTCTCTATGGAGCAAGACCAAGACTGACGGTGACTGATACCATTAGTTTGGCCCTGTGTCTGTTGCATGGGCACTGTGTGGGTGCTGTCTCATGAGGAAACGACAGGGCCTGGATGAGAATGTGTCAAATATTGGTGCTATTATAGAGACATAATATATTTTGACAGATTAGCAAGCATTTTAACCACAAGAATAATAACGTGTAATGTATTACTTACCAACAGTGATGGAGAAGAAGGCAGAAAGCATAATTCTAATTTGCCATGGTTTCTTACTCATATTCATAACAGTGCTTTTCCCTTACTGCTTATAGAGTAAGGCTCAATTCACATTTCTATGTAGTATGTCCCATTGTGTAAGCTTCAGTGTAACAATTGCTGATATTGACAGATTCTTTCTATGAAAGTTTGGTTTTCAATGTTAAAAAGAAAGACACATGTAAAACTTTTTAATCAAAGTATGAATCAAATAACTGTCTTTTAGCAAACTGACACTGCATGACAAACTATAAGCAAATTAACTGAATTAAATTAGTAAGTGCCAAATCTGCTTAAAATTTAAAAATGTTAGCTTTATATACATTTACATTCCAGCTGCTATATGTATGCTTCTACATTTATTTTTTTATTTTTTTTTATTTTTAAATGTATTTTGTTCAGGGCCTAAAGAGTCTCACTACACAGATCAGCTTCAATAGTGATCATCCTGTTTTCATCCTCCCAAGCTTTGGGATTACAGGCATGCACCACCCACCCAGTCTCACCATCTCAATGAACCTGGGGTCAGAGCCGGCACAGCATGCCTGGGATCAAACCACAGTCCCTTTGCCTGCCTAAGCAGGTGCTTTACTCTGATGAGCTATCTGGGTAGGCCAACTTCTATATATATACTTATTGGCGGAACTGTGGATTGAACTCAGGCCCTTTTGCTTGCCAGGGAAGCACTTATTCCACTGAGCCATCTCCCTGGCCTCTAAAGTAATATTTATTAATATTTAGAATGTTCACTTAAATGCAAATATCTTCTTTGTACAATATTCCTTATGTGAATTATACTTCATGAATTTTCTCCACATATATTTGTGAACATACAATCAAAATACTATATTTAAATTGTATTTCTTGGATCCTTTTCCTTGAGGACTTTTACATATTGACTCAGGTCTGTATTTAGCTCGATTCTGTTTCTCTATCTTACGAAGATCTCAATTAACACATTTTCTAAAGCTATGTGACAAACTGTTTCAATTCATCCCATTAACAAGTGCGACTGTTATGATGACATTTATCTGTTTCACAGAAAAATCACACATCAGGTATTGTTTTCCAAATGTACTTTTGAATGTAAGATGTGGACTTTCAAAACAAACATTTGGCACAGAAATGAATGAGATAAGAGTTCTTCATTATAACTAAAGTAAGGGACACATTGAGACCCTGATAAATACTTCAAGATTATCTTTGCCCTTAGGTGTGGTCTAGAAAATAAGGCAATATTTAGAAGCTTGGAGTGCATAAGAGTTCAGAACCAGGTGGTATTAGGTATATGCTGCAGGTATAATCCAAGGTACAATTGGGTATACCATGTATAAGGAGTTCTATATTTAAAAAATCCACTCCTTAGTGAGCAAATATCTTAGTTTAGGATTTCTTTTGGCAATAGTTATACACTGATGAATAAGGTTTCATTATTTGTGGGAAATTTTGCATATAACTTGATGACATCAGAGATAATTAAGGGTTGCAAAAGTCTTGACATTGTATTTACCACATTTTACATTTATAAGGACAAATTATTTTGACTATAGTTGATATGTAAAAATTTTTCCCAGACATAGTACTTCCAGTTTATTAATATCTAGTTACTTACACACCTCAGGAAAAGTCCTATGAAAGAAATATCCATTAAGTAAATGAAACAAATAATTGTTTCATTTACTTAATGACTTAGACAGCTATCAGAGATGGGCAAGTGGTAAATAATTCCATTGAAACTGTTCAACATATTTAAACAAAAGGAAAATCTAAATCAAAGCTGTGCACAGTTAAAATCTCACTGCAGTCCGAAAAGTTACAAAAATAGAAATAGTAATCAATATTGAGTCCTGTGGCTATAGCCACATACATGTAGCTATAACTAAATTAGAACAGCCAGTATGGAAATTAATAGTGAGACATGTAAAAAATTAAAATAACTCTACAGATGGTTCTACAAGTGCCACCCCTCAGCATACTTTGGAATAATTAAAGTTGCATGCTAGAGCAGTGCCTGTGAGCTCATCTCTGCAATGGGAGATGTAAGCTGAACTGTGGAGACAGACTAGAATTCACTGTGCCTGAATGCTGCAGTGGATACACAAGGATTTCTCTGTCATCACGAGGCCAACTCACTCTAGCTCCTGAGGATTAGATTAAAAAATGATCTTTGTAAATTTAAGCCTCAGTATTCATCATCAGTTTTGCTATAAATAAATTATTAGCTCTTTGGTGCAGTTTGGGCACTAGTCTCTAAAAGGTTTGCCATCGATGAGAAAACAAATATATTGTTATGAACACAGTGGAAAAAAGCTGATCATTTGAAAGAAAATGAATGGATTTGAAGAATATCATGTTTGCAAAAATCTCACACCCCAAAGAAATTCAGGTAACTCAAATATTATTTTTTCATATTTGGAATGTTAAATTAGATAAAAGGAGGTTATTTTAGGAATGAGAAAATATTGACAAATCGAGGACAGGAGCAAGAGAAAAAGGATGGGGCGGTGGTACAGTGGAGGTGGAAGTAATCCAGGAAAAAGTAGGCACTGAGATATTTAATGACAGACAAATTATACTGCATATCTACTAGGCATTAATAAATGTTACGAATCATTAGGAAAATATCCTACTATAAAAAATGAACTGGGCAGTAAGAAAATATTGTGTCATGCATTTCAAAAAATCACATCCTTAAATTTAGTCCAAGAAGAGAATTCTAACTTTAGTATTTCTAGCAAGTTGTCTCATTTTTATTTCTCTTCTCATTACATAGATCTTCTCTAAAAGCCTTTGTGGTCTGTAAGGATGATTGTGAGGATTAGATCTATTGAATAAAGCAAATGGCATCCCTGTTAGAGAGCAGATTAGCCCCAGAATCCAGACTGTGAATTCAGTACTTTCAGATGATGTGGATTCCTTTTTTTTATTGAAGAACAAATAGCATTGAGACAGTTTTAGATCAAATTAACAGGACAGATTCAATAATTAATACACTGCAAACTTTTTTGTAATGGTTTGTTATTGTACAAGGTACATACATGATATTATATTTTCAGACTATTAGAGCAGATGTCTCTAATCAGTGAATTAAGAGAATATAGCTGTATACTTATTTTTTTTAAAGCTGAATTATAGCATGGTTTCAATAATCAATACTTTCTACCTTGTTATCTTCCTTGTGGTTGTTCATAGTACGAGAAGCTGACATAATCTCTTGTCCAACCACTATTAGTGCTACTCTTGATTTTCATAGAATTATGCAGAAGTACTGCATATTTATCCTAACTGTACTTTTTTCACAAACACATCATGGTTCTTCCATTGCATGCCCTTTTTTTATCTAGACCTGTCAAAGATGGGCACTCCATTGTCATTCAACTAATTTAGGTGCCTGAACTCGAAGACACAATCTAACACAGTCCAGCATTCCGCAACAATAGTGAGTTATCCGAAGAAGTTGTCAACCATAGCCATTTATAGCTCAACTTATTATTATGGTCCCACATTATATACCTCACTTTTATACATTTTGCTGGGTGGTTAAGATCGAGATAGAGCAACACTTATAACAAAAAATTAGATTTTGTATCTGATGAGGTTAGTATAGTCCCCTCAGGGCTTATCTTGTAATCCTGTACCTTACTCTGTAGATCCTTTGTGTCATCCATGTGGATGAGTAACGGCCATTGCTTGACCAGTTTGCTTTCTGTGAGAGCCTGACAGAAAGTTTTCTCTCTATGTGACTCTCCCCAGGTACACCATAGATCATTGATCTTCTTCCTTTGTCACTCCATGATCTCCTTGATCATAAAATTTGGGGCACAACTGACTTTCTTGATGTTACACTACAGGTTCCCTATATCCTGAGTAGTCGCTGACCTTGAAAGTCTAGGCCCAAAATGTTGGCTGACTTGTGGCCCTTCCATTTTTCTAATTTTTGATCTGCAAACTTAGGTTGGTAACCCGCCAAAAGTGAAGCTTATAATTACCCAACAACATATGCAGTTGGGTTTCATCTAACTATATGTTTCAATATCAAACATTCTAGGCATAATATGGAACAGGTATTTTCCATAAAGTGTTGATATGTTAAACTTTAAGTCCCTACAGAATATGAAGACAAAAAGTAGAAAAATAAAACAAAGATTTTTGAAAAAATATGAAAAACAATTACATAATTTTACACAGAAATTTAAATATCTAACCACATACAGCATTGTACCAGGACTGTCCTGTGATGCTTTTTCCTTGTCTCTTGTTGTCATTTATTGCCCTTTTTTAAACATAAACATTTACTTGAAAGACAGTATGGTAGTAATTGATATGTCATGACAAGCAGTACGTACTGAGAAAACAGCATAGTGGGCATCCCAAGCATGACCCTCCAATTACATAAAGATTGCTATATTCAATGCAGCTGCTTAGTTCACAGTCATCATCATATCTAGTAAGTCATGGTGAGAATCCTAACAATTAACTGACAGTTTCACAAATATGCAGCAGATTGTCAGGGACCTTGAATTACACATCTTGTGTGTGTGAATGCATGGCTTTGCCTCTGTCATGTTTCCAAGCTTTTCTCCTTGCCTTCTTCTCAGTGTCAAAACTTCAAGTTCTTTCTTTCCTTTTCATTATGTTATACCTTTATTTTTTCATTTCTCTTTTGAGTACTTCTGCTAGAGAACTATATGATATTTACAAATGTGGGTCTGGTCTATTTCATTAATGAGTATATCTTCAAGTGGCATCCACTGAAATATGAAGGCTTCGAGTTTATCACATTTTATAGCTGAGTAGTACTCCATTATATAAAAACACCACATCTTTTTTCATCCATTCCTCAAGTAATGGGCATCATGGTTGTTTCCAAGATTTGGCTATCACAAATTGTGCTGCTATAAACATAGGTATACATATATAACTATGATATGACATTTTCAGTTCCTCTGGGAAAATTCCAACTAGGAGGATAGGCGATTTGAATGAGATTTCTAGTCCTAGTTTTTTAAGGATTCTCCATAGATTTCGATAATGGTTGCACCAATCTACATTCCCACCAGCAGTGGAGAAAGGCTCCTTTTTCCCAACAGCCTCTCCAACATTGGTGGACAGTTGATTTTTTTTATGACAGCCATTCTTTGTGGGGTCAAATGGTATCTCAGTTTTGTTTTAATATGCATTTCACGGATGGCTAGTGATATGAAGCATTTCTTCATATCTTTATTCACTTCTTTATTTAGTCCTCTGATAAGTATGTGTTTATCTCAGATGCCTCGTTTTTGGATTTTGTCTTTAAATTTTAGAGCCCTAATGGTTTTAGTTCTTTTTAATTCTAGAGAGTAGACCTTTATCTCCGTACTTATTAGTGAAACTTTTTAGAAATTTGTAGATTGTCTTTTGACTTTGTTTGTAATTACTTTTGACATGCAAAATCTTCTTAATAAGAGGGGTTTCCAGTTGTTAATTCTTTCAAGTATTACCCATGTGATTTGATTTTTTGTTCATGAACACTTTACCTACCCCTATGTCTTCAAGTTCTTCCTACTTTTTCTTCCAGGAAATTGAGTGCTTCTATTTTAATGTTTAGATCTTTATTCCCCATTGACTTTAGCTTAGTGTATGGACCTGGGTGAAGTTTTAGTTTTCAGCATATAGAGAACCAGTTTTTCCAACACTATTTGTTAAAGAGTCTATGTTTCTTCCAGTAAGCGTGTTTGGCTCCTGTGTAGAAGATCGTGTAACTGAGTGTGTACTTAGAGGCCTATGCATATTCTAATCTATTCCATTGAATCTGTACTCTATTCTGTTGCCAGTACCATGCTGATTTTTTTTTTCACAGTAGCTTTGCAGTATAATTTCAAGTCAGGAATTGTAATGCCTCCCACCTTGTTTTTGTTGCCCAAGATTGCCTTTGCTATTCTATGTCTTTTCTGATTCCAAATAAATTTTAGTAATTATTTCTCTAGGTCTGTGAGGTATGTTGATAGTAGTTTGATAGAGACTGCATTAAATCACAAGAGCAATTTTGGCAATGTGACCATCTTCACAATATTGTTTCTTCCTAACCAGGAGGAGGGACTATCTTTCCATTTCTTCAAATCCACTAAGATATCTTTTTTCAGAGTACTGTAATTTTCTTTGTAAAGATCTTTAAATTCTCTAACTAAATAAATCTTAAGGTATTTTATTTTCCTCAGTGTTATTGTAAAAGGCATTGTGTTTGTTATCTGTGTAGAGGAATGCTATTGACATTTGGGCATTAACTTTGTATCCTGCTATACTACTGAATTTGTGTATCAATTGTATTAGCTTCTTGGTGGAGGTTTTTGGGTCTTCCAATTAAAGTATCATATCATCGACAAATAATGATAATTTAACTTCTTTACATGTTCATATTCCCTTTATTTCTCTGTCTTGTCTAATGGCTCCATCCCTTTTTTCTATATCTTCTACTGTGGGAGAGTAATGTTTCAAGAGCTATGTTAAATTGTAGGGGTCATAGATATAATCCTTGTCTTGCACCATATCTGAGAGTTAAAGATTTCAGTTTTTCTCCATTTAGAATTATGTTAGTCGATGGGTTGTCATATATGGCTTTTATCAAATTGAATTAGGTGCCTTCTCTTCCAAATTTCTGCTGGACTTAGAACATGAATGATTCTTGGACTTTGTCCGAGGCCTTTTCTACAAAAAGTGAGATGATATTGTGAATTTGAGATTTTGCTCTATTCATATAGTGTATTACATTTATCAATTTATGTAAATTGAAACATCTTTGCATCCCTGGGATAAATCCTACTTGATCATGGTATATAATCTCCTTGATGATTTTCTGTATTCTGTTTGCTAGGGTTTTATTGAGGGTTTTTCATCTATGTTCTTGAGGGAGATTGTCAAGTACTTCTCTTTTTTACTTGTGTCTTTCCCTGGTTTTGGTATTAGTATACTTGCCTTGAAGAATGATTTTTGGAGGATTGCTTCCTTTTCAATTTCTTGGAAAAGTTTGAGGAGTCTTGTGATCATACGTTCTTTAAATTTCCTGTATAATTTAGCTGTGAATCCATCAGTACCTGTTCTTTTCTTTGTTGATAGGCTTTTTATTACATTTCGTATTTCATTAACTTTTATCTGGGTATTGAGAGACGCTATATCTTCTTGATTCAGTTTTGGTAATATGTACCTTCCTCGTAATTTGTCCCATTTTTCTATGTCTTCTACTGTGTGAGAGTAAGGTTTCTCAAAGTAGCTAATGACAATCTTCTGAATTTACACTCAGTCTGTTGTAGTTTTTTGTTCCTTATTGTTTTACTTGAAATTTTCTTTCCTCTTTTTAAGGAGTATAGCTAAGGGCTTATCAATTTTATTTAATCTTTATAGTACCAGCTTTTTGATTCCTTATTTCTTTGAAATGTTTTCTTAGTCTCAATTGAATCAATTTCTGCTCTAATCTTTATGATTTCTTCCCATCTTATTGCTCTGGGTTTGATTTGCTCTTCCTTTTCTAGATGCTGGAGTTCCATTATTGGGGTGTTTATTTGTTCTTGTTCTATTCTCCTGATAAATGAGTTCACAGCTATGAATTTACCTCTGACCCCTGCTTTCATTGCATCCCATGTTCCCATAAATTATGCTCTAATTTTTATTGAATTGCTGATAGCGTTTAATTTCTTGTTGAATTTCCTCTAAGACACATTGGTTGCATAATGTGGTACAATTTAATTTCCATGTATTTATGGAGTTTTTCTTTTTTTTTTTTTTTTTTTTTTTCTAATTTTTGGCAGAACCAGATATTGAACTCAGGCCCTTGCACTTGCCAGGAAAGCACTTTTTCTGCTGAGTCATCTCCCTGGCCTCCCCTAGCCATTTCTTTTGCTATTATTTTAAAGTTTCTTTGAACTTGGTCAGATAATATGCTGGGTATACTTTCTGTTTGCTTGCATTTACTTAAGCATGATCTATGGATTAATATGTAGTTTATCTTAAAGAGCATCCCACATACAGCCAAAAGGATGTGCATTCAGCTGTTAGTTGGAACACCATTTAAATGTCCATTATTTCAAATGTTTCATTCAGTTCTGCTACTTTTTTGCTAATCTTTTTTCTTTTTTTTCTACCTGTTTGAGATAATGAGATGCTAAATCTGTTGAATCTGTGCTCTTGGTTATTCTATTTTTTCATGTCCTTTAAAATTTGTCT
Organism: Ctenomys sociabilis; assembly: GCA_004027165.1. Lineage (NCBI taxonomy): Eukaryota > Metazoa > Chordata > Mammalia > Rodentia > Ctenomyidae > Ctenomys > Ctenomys sociabilis. The sequence continues at coordinate 10,621 of PVKA01020333.1, read as the reverse complement.
TACATAAGTCTATGCACCTATATTTGATGCATAATAGATACTTATGGTTGTTAATTCTTCTTTCCCCAATCAGGTTGTAGTAACATTGTTTATGTCACTTTAATATCTTTAGTATGAGGTTCAAATTTTCTGTGAATAGAATGTTTATCCCTTTCTTTTTCTGGTTTCCGACGAATGAAGTACTTTTTTTACATCTTTTGACTTTCAACCTATAAATTTCAAATGTGTGACTTGTATATAGCATATTGTTGGATTTTGTTTATTCATCCAGTCTATCAGGCTGCTTCTTTTAATTGGGGAATTGAGGGAATTTAATTTGGTATTTACTATTGATACATATTGGCTTATATTTTTCCAGTTACATTTCTACTATTGTTGTTTTATGTTTCCTGTGTTTAATTGCTTGCCCTATTTGATGGTTTGTTTCTGTTATTCTTGTTGATGAGTTCATTTTTATGTCTTTCTAGAGTGTGTTCCAATACTCTTCATAGCATGACCTTGTTGCTTCTTAATATCTTTAATTGTTTCTTGTCATGGGAATATTTTACTTCTTCATTAATTGTGAAAGAGAGTTTTGAAGAATTTATCTATTTGGGTTGGAAGTTTTTTCTTTTAGGACTGCAAATACTTCAGTCCATGTTCCTCTTGTCTTAAAGATTTGCTTTGAGAAATCTGTTGTGATTTTTATTAGCTTTCCTTCAAATACTGTTTGTTTTCTGAAAAAGCTTTCATTGCATTTTTCTTATGCTGTATTTCTGGGGTTTGGGGTGTTATATGTCTTGCAGTAGGTTATTTTGGTTAATGCTCGTTGAAGTTCTAGCCTCATTTAACAGTATATCGTACTTTTCCCTTTGCTTAGTAAGTTTTATGCTATTATGCAAATATACTTTTTAGATCATTGGAATTGACTTCTGTTTTTTTCACTGACACCTATTATTCTTATGTTGTTCATTTTTGAGTCCTTTTTGTAGCTGTTGAATTATCATTTCCTGTTTGCTTGTTTCTTTTAAGAGATAATTTTTCCTGGTACTTGCTGCAAACATATCTTCAAAATTTGAAAGTCTCTCTTTGGTTTCATTCAAAGATTTGCCGTATTTCAATGCAAAATTTAATTTTCTAGATATCTCCTTGAATTTGTTTAATGCATTATATTTCTTTCCTGTATTAGTCATTCAAGGTTTCCCTTATATTTCTGTGTTTTTCTATTTTTTTATTTATTTCTTCTGAAGTTATATTTAGGAATTTTTTCAATATAGTTACTGTTTCTTTTTTTCACTGGAGTGATTATTTCTCCTCTTTTGTGTATTTAGTACAGGATCTAGAGATTTTCATTACACAGATTGGACTCATAGTGATCCTCCTGTATTCAGGCTCGCAAGCACTTGGCCTGGGGCATCACTTTCAGTCTCAGTCACTGTCTGAGCGCACCCCGGGAGAGGGGACAGCAATGCATGATGGGGATCCAATTCCAGTCCCTGTGACTGCCTAAGCAGGTGCTTTAATCTGCTGAGCTATCTGGCCACCCCTGAATAATTATTTCTGATCTGATTTCATCTATATCCATAAGGAGTTGTTTCATTACTACAGTTGCAATCATTTTAAGATTTCATGTGTGGACCTTCCAATTCCTTCTATGCTAATGTCTCCTGGATTTGTTCTTGGTGGGCTGGGCACCTGAGATTACATTTTGTTCCTCATCCTGTCATTCTTTATTTTAGAAATAATTCTTTATTTTGACATTTTTGATATTTATTGTAAAGTTTTGGTAGTAGCTAGCTAAATCACTACTCTCAGAGCCATTCTGGGAAGAGTCTGTCCACTGGTGTTTTTGTTAGGCTTTGTTTTTGTTTTTCTTTTCCCAATAAGTAATTTTCTTAGTAATTTTCTTTTATTTTGAAGAATAGCAACAAAAGCAGGAAAAACAGAAGCATAGACAGAACAGGATAATATAACAATATATATGTTATAGATTTTTTTAGTCAAAATAGGTGATTAACTCTGATTTATATATTATCTATTTTTATCATTATATATGTTGCACAAATTAAAACATACAGATAAGCAAGATGGGACATATGCCTGAATATTACCATGTGATTCCACGAAGTCTTCAATATTTATTCATGTCTCTCATTTTCTTTCATTACTTTTGAAAAGTTACTTAAAGAGAGTATAGTAATAATTGATATGACATTAGAAATTTTACACATTAAGAAGAGCAAAATGAAAGGTTTTTCAAGCATGGTTTTAGTATTACACATCGCTGTCCACAATGCAGTTACTTAATTCACAGATATCAGCATATAGTTTTATGCAGGGTGATTCTACCCATTAACTGCTATTTTCAAAACTTTAGGACTATCTTCCGAACCACCTTGTATATATGTATATCATATACATGTGTAGTTATAGTTTTGACCCTAACTTATTTCCTAATTTTTCTTTCTCTCACCTGGATGATAAACACTGAAGTTCCATTTCCATTTAACTGTATATGTTATACCTTTCAGGTTTTATTTCTTCTTTTGAATTATTACATTAGGAGGACAATATGAAATTTACCCATGCGGGTTTATTTCACATAAGTGTAGCCTAAAAATGCATCCACATACCTACAAAGGCTACTACTTTGTTTTTTTCTTTATAGCAGCATAGTATTCCAATGTATTAAAATACCACATTTTTTTATCCACTCCTCAGTTGACGGACATTTTAGCTGTTTCCATGATTTGGTTATCATGCATTATGGTGCTATAAGCATGAGTGCACATATGTCAATAAGCTATGATGTTTTCAGTTCTTTGGGAAAATTTCCCAGGAGGATAGCTGGAGTAAATTGAAATTCTATCCCTAGTATTTTTTGTTTTGTTTTATTTTTTTTAAATTTTTTTATTTATGTATTTATTTTTTTTTTTTTTGGTGGAACTAAGAATTGAACTCAGGCCCTCGCGCTTGTCAGAGAAGCTCTGATTCTACCACGCCATCTCCTCAGTCCACCCCAGTGTTTTAAGGACTCTCCACAGTGGTCTTCATTGTGGATGCACCAGCTTACATTCCCAGCAACAGTAGAGAAGTGTTAATTATTCCCCACAGCCTCTTCAGCATTTGCTTTTAGTTGATGTCTTTATGATAGCAGCTTTTCTGTAGTGAGATGGTATTTCAATGACATTTTAATTTGCGTTTCTTGAATGGCCAGTGATATGGAGTATTTTTTTAATATATATTTATATGCCTCTTGTATTTTTTCCTCTGCAAAGTTTCTATTTATCTCGAATGTCCATTTTTGGATCGGGTTCTTAATTTTTGGGGCCCTAATGCTAGTTATTTATATATTATAGTTAGAATACCTTCACCTGACAGAAAACTAGTAAATAATTTTTTCCAGTTTTGTGGATTCTCTTCTCACGCTGTTGGTAATTTCTTTTCATGTGCAAAATCTTCTCAATAAGAGGATGTTTCAGTTGATTATTTTTTCAAGTATTTCCCATGCAGTATGATTTTTAGTCATGAAATGTTTGGCTATGGCTATACCTTCAAATTTTCCTCCATTTGCTCTTTGAGGAGATTTTGTGTTTCTGTTTTAATGATTACATTTATAATCCACTTTGACGTTAGTTTAGAGCATGATGACAGACCCTGGTGTACTTTTAGTTTTCTGCACATGGACAGTTTTTGAAGCCTCGTTTCCTAAAGAGGCTACCTTTCTTTGAGTAAACATGGTTGGCTCCTTTGCAAAGATAAGATGGTGGAGTGTGTTTGTAGTTGTGTCTGAATCTTCTAATCTATTGCATTGATCCTCAGGTCTATTTTGTTGCCAATACAATGCTGATGTCATCACAGTAGTTTTGAAGCACATTTTCAAGTCAAGGATTGTAATTCTTCCTGCCTTACCTTTATTGCCCAGGATTCCCTTTCCAATTCTGCATTTTTTATGGTTTCAAGTAAATTTTAGAAATGATTTCTCTAGGTATGTGAGGTATGATGATGGTATCATGATAGGGATTGCATTAAATCTGTGTAACAATTTTAGAAGCATCACCATTTTCACAATTTGGTTTGCCCTATCCATTTTCTGAGATCCACTGTGATCCCTTTTTTTCATAGTAAAGCAATCTTTATTGAATATATCTTTCACTTTTTTAGTTAGATTAATTCCTACATATTTCGTTTTTCATGGTGGTATTGTAAAAGTTATTATTTCTCTAATTTCCCTCTCGGTGTGTTTGTTATCTCTGTAGAAGAATTCTATTGACACTTGGGTATTGACATCGTATCCTTCTATGCTACTGAACTTACATATTAATTCTAGGATCTTCACAGTGGAGGATTTTGATTTTCCAAGTAGCTTATCATATCATTTGCAAATAATAATAGTTTAAATTCTTCTTTACCTATTTTTATTTCTCTTATTTCTCTCTCTTGCCTAATGGTTCTAGCTAATATTTCCAGAACTATATTGATTAGGACTGTGCAAAGTACAATGAAACTGGAAATGAAAGACCAAAGAAACCAGAAAAAAAGCTATAAATACATGGAAATTAAGCAACACCTTAGTTGGCAACCAATGGGTCAGAGATGAAAATAAAACAAGAAATTCAACAATATCTAAAATTCAGGGAAAATTCAAGCACAACATATCGGATAAGATAGCAATCCTGTTCTCAGGTAGTCTCAACTTTTATAGGATGTGATTAAAACAGTTCTTAGAGGCAAATTTATAGCTGTGAACTCACCATAAGGAAAATAGAATGGAGACCAATAAACACCCTCATTCTGCACCTCAAACGTCTAGAAAAGAAAGAGCAAATCAAACACAAAGCTCAAAGACGGAAAGAAATCAAAGATTAGAGTAAAAATTAATTCAATTGAGATAATGAAAACCCTTCAAAGAATTAACAAATCAAAAAACTTGTTATTTGAAAGATTAAATAAAATTGATAAATCTCTAGCTAACTTCATCAAAAAGAGGAAAGAAAAACTCCAATACAAGCAAAAAAATGAAAAGGGTGAAATTACTGCAGACCCACTGGAAGTTCAGAAGATTCTAGTATTTGCTTTGAGAATCTTTACTCTCACACAAGAGAAGACAAAGAAGAATTTGAGATTCCTTGAAAAGAACAAATTACCAAACTGAATCAAGAAGATATAACAACTCTCAGTAACACAATAACAGCCAGTGAAATATGAAATGTAATAAACAATGTACCAACAAAGAGAAGCTCGGATCCTGATGGATGCACAGCTGAAATCTACAAGAACTTTAAAGAAGTTGCAACCTCTACACTCCTCAAACTCTTCAATGAAATTGAAAAGGAAGCAGTCCAACAAAATCATTCCTGGAGGCAAGTATTTTGGTGATACCAAAAAAAGGGTAAGGCACAATTAAAAAAAAAAAAATAGAAGTACAGGCCAATCTTTACTATCACCAAATTTGTGTTTCCACTGAAAATTTTCTTATGCCAGTAAATTTGTTCTTTTTAGCTTTTGACACTCTGATCTCATTTATTTCCAAAATAAACTAATGATGTAATAAATGAAAAAAGAGCACAGTGCGCTTTGACAATTTTGAGCTTCATTGGGAATAGGTTGGCCACTCTACATTTGTAAGCTCCTTAGTATCAGCGTGACTCATATTCGCCCTAGAACTCAAGAGAATATGTACAGCTTTGAATAAATAAAGGGTCATGTGTATATAGGATTGGATGTGTTTCACAGAATGTAATCCAAAATATAATTTGTTTCAAGGAATTGGATTTCAAAATAATAAAATAATAAATACCATCAATAGAAAAGGATATATGTCTTGAATTGGAATTTTTTAGAGATATAGTTAACAATTTCAGAAATGGGGTCAATATCTTGGAATAATTTGGGTATAATTTTTGCTGCTCCATAGGAAATTAAAGGTTGCAGGGAGTGCTAGGATTGCATGTGCTCAATTTCATGTTTATGAATAAAACTTAACTTGACAATTGTTTTTATGGAGAATAAATATCCCAGCTACACTTCTCTAAGATTAATTTGCACAGTAGATGCAGAACTCAGAAAAGCTCAAAGAAAAGAGAAAAAGACAAATATCCTCTTAAGACTTCAGGAAATTAATTCAAAACAGGCATGCTCTAACGACACGTGCACCTATATTGATAGCAGAGGAACTAGCTAAGGTGTGGAAATAGCTGCAATGTCTGCCCAAAGTGAATGATAGAAGAAAAATGCTCTTAAGACTACAGTGTGATTTTCAGCCATACAAAGGAGTAAATTCCATCATTTGCTAGAAAATAAATGATCTGAAGAACATCAAGTTTAGTGAAATTTCAAAGGAGGTTAAATATCTAATAAATTTTCTCACATACAGTTTCTAAAATTAGAAAAGAAAGGGACGAGATGGCAAGGAAAGTGAAAAACACAAACAGCAAGGGGGAGAAAGATCTAGGTGAGAGGGGAGGCAGGGCTGGTGGTACTTCGGTATGTGAAAGGCTCACCGAGTATGAAAACTGTGTATGAGTACGCCTACACAGCAGGCAGAGGCTTAAAATTGAAATTAAGTCACTGGTGAATAAATGTTTTCTCATGTTTATAGAAAACTGATTATTTATTTTAATGGCCTTTTCATTGCCTAGATATTGTATAAAAACCTTCATGGTCTATAAGAGTATCTGTCAGGATTTGATCTGCTGACCAAGAGTGACCCCATCAGAGAGTGGATTCTCCTGAGTCAGGAGAGTGGTTTTGCTTCTTCCTGGTGATGTGAACGCTGTTCTTCCTCGGTCCAAGCTGGGAAGGAAACAACCTCCCGTTATTCCACAGCACAGGTGTGCAGTTTTCCTTGCAGCTTCCTTCCGAGCTCTGCGTAAACCACACTACGTTAACAGAAACTGTGAAGGTTTTTCACATACATATAAGAATAACAGTGCAAACACAGTGATTCATATTTTTTCTGCCTTTCTTTTCTTTTATTTATATTGAATGGATATTTTAATTATAAAACAAGAATATGGACAAATATTTTAAAATAGCCAGATTGTGGTCTGTGATCTGTGTACAGTATAAAACCATGTAAAAATAGGTTGTATTCTACTCCATCTATGATGCTAATCAATAAATACATTACAGAGGAAACATTTGTGAACTTTATATAGATTTTATTTTTAATAAAAGGGGCTTTAAATGTTGTGCAGTCATTAGCAGCAAATTTTATAGGATTCTTCCTGTCTTTTAGAATCAAATTTTTTTTGCTTAATTGCATGTATCTGTTTTCTTTTTTAAAAAAAATTAAGTTAACATTTTTTTCTTTAAATCTAATAATTTTATATCGCTTTTCTTTTTTTAAGTTATTTTAATGATGGGGCCCTTTTAATGTTTTTAAGTTTAGTTATTTATTTATAGCATTGTTACCTAAAAACACTGAATATACATTATTTTGATAAAAGCACTTTGTCATGTCATTTTTAATAGCAAGATAATCCTCAATGAGTTATTGTAGTGTACAGTTCCTTATACGGGCTTTTTATTTATTGAATGAATGTATTTTGAGGCTATATTTGCATGTATTTGTGTGAAGCTATTCCATATAACAGTTTTGGCTTACATGCTATGTAATTATTTAGGTTATGAAAATATTTAACATAAGTGGATGGGACAAAACCTGTGTGTGAATGCTTGGTTGATAAGAATATTATGCCCATAATTTTTCTTTCATTCTGATAGTGTATTAAAGTCTTTATATACAGGCAAAGTAAAGGATAGCATGTTGTTCAATTAAAATAATAACTTAAATTATAAAAATCTACAATATTAAGTGGTACCAATTTTATATTATAATTTCCGATACTTATCATTTGCAAATAAAATTACAGATGCAACTCTACATTATTCAATTTCACTGAAAACTCTAAGCTTCTCAAACATTCTAGACAAGAAAAAGGTCTTTGGTACTAAAAGTTTCCTGAATGCTTTCTTCACCTCCCTGTTCCTCAGCGTGTATATGAGAGGGTTTACCAGTGGAGTGACCACACAGTAGAACACTGAGATCACTTTACCAATGGTGAAGTTGTATCTGGCCGGAGGACGGACGTAGGCAAAGATAATTGTGCCATAGTAGATGGTGACCACAGTGAGGTGGGAGCCACAGGTGGAGAAGGTCTTCTTCCGAGCCTCTCGTGAGAACAGTTTGATCACTGTGGCCACAATATTTCCATAAGAGGAGATAGTGAGGAGGAAAGAGCTCAGAATTACTGCAGAGCTAAATGTGTAACTCAGGGCTTCCACAAAGAAGGTGTCTGTGCAGGAGAGTTTAAAAACAGGGTCTGAGTCACAGAAGAAATGGTTGATCTTCTGGGGACCACAGAAGTTAAGGTGAGAGATGAGTATGGTAGTGGGGAGAGTTGCACAAAAACCCCCAACCCAGGATCCAACTGTAAACTTCAGGCAGATCTGAGAATTCATGAGAAGTGAATAGTGAAGAGGGCTGCATATGGCCACGTACCGATCATAGGCCATTGCCGCAAGCAAGAAGCATTCTGTGGCTCCCATAGAGAAGAAGAAGTAGAGCTGGGCAACACATCCAGGAACAGAGATGCTTACAACTTTGGACAGACAGGTGGCCAGCAACTTAGGCACAGTGGCTGTGGTGTACCAGATCTCCAGGAAGGACAGATTCCCTAGAAAGATGTACATGGGTGTGTGGAGAGTGGAGTCTATGAGCACAATGAAGATGATGAGGGTGTTTCCCATGAGGGACAGCAGGTACACAGAGAGGAAGGTCACAAAGAGAGTGAGCCGCAGGGAGGGAGAGCCTGAGAAGCCCAGGAAAATGAACTCTGTCACTGTGGTTCGGTTTGCTCCATCCATAGTTCATCTGCTCAGATCTGGGATGGATGAGCAGCAGGACATAATAGTAGATTGTAAGAATGGAAAATATATTGTCTTTTATTAACTGATTTACAATTATCCTGATGCATATGGGGTAATTGTTGTCAAAATTATGGTTAACATGTGCCAGAGAAATGGCTCAGTTGAATAAGGTCTTCCCTGGCAAGCACAAGATCCTGAATTCAATCCATGGTTTTACAAAAAATAATAGTAATGATAATCATGGGTGGACATTGGTCTGTACACTAAAGTGAATCATCTATTTTGATTTTTGAAACAATTTTCCAGTATAAATTTTTTAAATGTCCTTATTTTCCATATAGAGTTTCAGCACTTTTTTCAAACTTTTCTCCATGCTAAGTGATGATGTGGTTGGGTGCTCAGGAATGCAGGTTGAAAAGGCCCAGATGACGCTCAAGTGGTGGCTATTGCCCAGAGCTCATTACTGTCCTGGCTCTGATAGAGTCACAGTTGAAGACCAGAGGGTGGTGGTAAATCAGAGGTGATTCAGAAGTGTGTAGGTCTGGGGCCTTTTGAGCTACACCTATTTCTGAGTTATACCTGATTCAAGCACAGTGCTGCCATAATTTTGCCTTTGTATCCTTCAGTATTCCATTAGTTTAAGTTTTGGTGGTGATTAATGCAATAAATCTAGCATGCCATCACAAAATAAAAATGAATTCAGGTTATATATGGAAGATGTTAATTTGTCTTTTTACATTTCTGTATCTTTGCTTATTTCTAGAATTATGTATTTGCTGTGTTTTTGTACTTGTTAGGTTAAGTGTGTTAATTGAGTCAGAAAAATTCTGTTTTGACTAATGTGAATTTCAATTAGATGCGTAAAAATTCTTTCATGCTAAAATATCAAAAATAGCATGTAGTGAAAAAATCATGGTTGGCATAATAAAAACATTCTTGAATAAGCACATTATATTTTTAATTGCATAAATTACTTCCTGCAATAACTCAGTCCTAATATCTTTTTATCAGAAGTGGAAGGCAAGGATAATATTTAAATTCAGCTGATTCATTAATGTTAAATTGTTTTAAAGTGTTATGTTGCTCTGGAGTCACCCAACTCAGTGGCAAACACAGGTTGGAGGTTGAAGCCACCAGGCAAGTTCTCCGTGTGGTGCACAATGGACACACAAGAGAATGCGTCAGAACCCGAACCATAGGAGGGACTACTTACATGTTTTAAAGCATTGAGTAATGCTATGTGGGAGAGATTTTAACTGTTTTCAATGGATATTAGAATGTATAGTTCTGTAAATGTTACATAAACCAATAAATACTAATTCGTGTAAAATTATAAATATTAACATGTACCTTACAGATTTCAATATATTTATAAATCTTCATACACTCTTAATTATTAAATTAATTTGCTGAATTTATGCACCTGCAATATTTTAATGGCAATGGAATGCCCATCTTTGACAAAACTAAGCAGAAAAAGGGTATACAAATAAAGGACCATTTTTTATATGTATATACAAAATAGGATATACAGCTACGTTCTCTAAATTCAATGGAAAGAAAGATTTGCACTAAAAGTGTTTGCACAGGTTATCACGTCTGCATCTTGTACTATGAATAACCACAATGAAGGCAACAACATACAATGTATTAATTATTGAAGCTGTCCCACTAATCAATTTTGAAACTGTCTCATTGCTATTTGTTTCTAAATAAAATGTATAAAAATAAATAAATATTAAATCATTTATAGTTTTAAATCCAACTT